>JAQZBX010012681.1:0-40880 GCA_029593785.1 Cabassous unicinctus | reverse complement strand
AGACAAACAAACAAAGAGGAAATGACAGTACTTCCATAGGAAGAAGTTAAAAAAACAATAAAAATACAGAAAAAAGAAAAAGAAAAAGAAATGAATGTGGACATACCAAACAAAGCCTTTAAACATATGATCTTAAAATTGTTCAAGTGATTCAAAGACATTCCAGAGACAGAACTAAAGATATCAGGAAAACAATGAAAGTACAATATAACAGAATTAGTAAAGAGATAGAAAATTTTTAAAGGAACCAAACAGCATGACTGGAGTTGAAGTCCACAATAACTGAAATGAAAAATACCCAGGTGGTCTTCAAGAACAGATTGTTGCTGGCATAGGAAAGAATCAGTGAACTTGAAAAGAAGATACTTGAAATGAGCCATGCTGAGGAGCAGAAAGGAAAAAGAAATATTAAAAGCAAAAATAGCCAAGGGCAGCTATGGTACACCATCTAGCACACCAATATATATATTATAGGACTCCCAGACAGAGAAGAAAGAGAGAAAGAGACAGAAAGAATAATCAAAGAAATAATGACAGAGAATTTCCCAAGCTTAATGCAAAGCATGAATGTGTTCATCCAAGAAGCTCACCAAACAGGATAAGCGTGAAGAAAAATATATCCTGTCATATAGTGATCATACTCTCTAACGCAAAGAATAAAAGAGAGTTCTGAAAGCTGCAAGAGAAAAGTAACATGTTCTTTACAAGGGAGTCCCAGTTAGATTGTGTGACAATTTCTCATCAGAAATGATAAAGCAAGAAGGCAGTGGGTTGAAATACTTAAAGTCTTGAATGAAAACAACTGTCAAACAAGAATTTTATATCTAGTGAGACTTTCTTTCAAAGTGAGGGAGAGATTAAGTCATTCCCATATAAACAAAAGCTGAGGGAGTTCATCACCACTAGACTTTTCCTACAAGCAAAACTAAAGGGAGTTCTTCAGACTGAGAGGAGAGGACACTACACAGTGTAACTATGAAGGTAATTGCAAATTTCAGTAATTATGTATTGTATTTTCTGGTATGTAACTTCATTTCTTACTTCCTATAGGTGCTAAAATGCAAATACATAAAAAGAAATGATAAATCTATGCTTTTGGACATAAAATGTAAAAAGTTATAAGTTATAAAGAGTAGAAAAAAAGATGAGGGGATTTAGAGGTACAGGACAAGTATATGTGTATGCTATTGGGACAAGTTGGTATCAAACCAAATATTGTTATGTATTTAGGAGTTCACATTTTAACCCTAATGTGGCCACAAGGAAAATATATGAAAAATATATCCAGACAGAAAAGAGAAGACACTCAATATGGTCTAACGGTATAAGACTTACAAAGGCTAAATTAAAAAAAAATAGCAGAAGAAAGCCCTGAATTATCAGTAATACATTTAAATGTAATTTGATATAAATTTCCCAGTAAAAATGGAGAGATTGGCAGAATGAATAAAAGCAACCCAACTATATGCTGTCTATAAGAGACTCACCTTAAATTCAATGATACCAGTATGTTGAAAGTGAAAGGATGGGAAAAAATATATATACCACGCAAGTAGTAAGCAAGAGTTAGCTGGCATAGCTATACTAATATAAGGTAAACTAGACTTAAATAAAAAACAATTACAGGGGACAAAGAAGGACATTTTATACTGATAAAGGGGTCAATCCAACAAGAAAATGGAAAAATTACAAGTGTAGATGCACCTCATAGTAGAAACCCAAAATATATGGAGCAAATACTGACAAATTTGTAGGGAAAATTGATGATTCTACATTAATATAGGAGACTTTAATACATCCCTCTCAATAATGGATAGAACATCTAGTCATAAGGTCAATAAAATAGTACAAGGCTTGGGCAATACTCTAAATCAACTGGAACTAACAGACATAAGAAACTGTCACCAAACAACAAAAGAATATACATTCTCCTGGATATATCATATGCTAGGTCACAAAACAAGTCTTGGAAAATTAAAAAAAAATATATTGAAATCGTACAATGTATCATCTTTGACCACGACGGAATGCAACTAAAAGTCAATAATAGAGTGAAAAATGGAAAGTTTACAAATATGTGGAAATTAAACAATATACTCTTAAGCAATCAAAGAATTAAAGAGGAAATCACAAGGGAAACTAGGAAATATCTTGATGTGAATGAAAATGAAAATACCATATACCAAAACAAATGGGTCACAGCAAGGCCAGTGCTGGCAGACAAATTCATAGCTTTATATGTTTACATTAAAAATGAAGAAAGACTTCAAATCAGAGAGTTAACCTCAAAACTGGAAAAAATATAAAAGGAAGATCAATTAAACACAAAAAGACCAGAAGGACGGAAATAACAAAGATAAAAGCATAAATAAATGAAATAGGGAACAGAAAACAATAGGGAGAATCAACAAAATAAAAATTTAATTCTTTGAAAAGAGCAATGCAATTGACAAAACTACCTAGACAGACAAAGCAAAAGAGAGCATACAAATAAAAAAAAAAATTAGAAATGAAAATGGAACATTACTATGGACCATTCTGAAATAAAAAGGACTGTAAGAGAATACTATGAACAAATATATACCAATAAATTATGTAAATAAATAATTATATATAATTATGTAATTTATTAATATATAAATTATATATTAATAAATTAAATAATAATTTACATATAACTGTCATAAATGACTTATCATTTTCAATTCTAAGTTTAAGTAAATTTAAAGAAATGAGAAAAAGTTTTAAAATTTTGTTGAGGTTCTATAATTTGTAGACAATTTCAAGAAAGAGACCTGTTGTCTCTATGTTGTAAATGGAGAATAGAAAGTATTAGGATATTGCAGACATTATATGACCAAATTGAGATTTCTCTTTTTTAATGTAGTCAAAGATACTGAGCTAAATTTGAATAGGGAATTACTCTTTCAACATATGATACAAGGTGTTCTAAAGCCATGTCTTTTTACTACCTAATATTACTTCAATTACCAGAAATATGGGTGCAAAATGTGGAAAATGATGGAATTCAATTTATGCACATATTTGGTTCAAAAAATTCTGCATTAAAAAATGTTGTCAATTGGGCCCAGATATGGCTGATAAAGCTAATCTAGGAGTAAGGTGGAAATCCCACCTTGATCCTAACTAATTCTTAACTGGGGAAAACAGCACTCAGAAGAGGAACTCTTTTGTAGTAGATACTTCCATTGCCTTTGTGGAAGTCCTGTCCTGATCATAAATAAAATAACATAACCAAATATATGAATAAGTCATATAACAGATAAGAGTTATTTAGTTCCTGACCACAATATTTGCCTATGGTTATGTTGTATAAAATCATTTTATTAACTTTGGTGCCAATAATTTATTCTAAAGTAATACATAAATTGTGCTGAACTCAAAGTGCTGGTGCATTTCAATTAGTCTGTTTTTCCTTTACTATGTGCACCATTAATTTAATGATTGTCATGTTTACCTTAAATACAATCTAACACTAAAATGCAATTAGGAGAGATAAATAAATTTTAAATTATTTTTCAAGATGTCAGATTTTGACAAAAATTCTTCTTTTTGCTGAATGTATTTAAACTATTTTATACCTTTTAATACGGTAAGATTGGTATCCCAAGCTCAGTATATAGCCACCTTCCTTTCCTCAAATTCAAGGAATGTTACCCACTCTGCAAATCAAGCAGCTTGCCATTTCAGTGAATTTTTAAAAATGCAATTACAGTTCTTGAGCATATGCTTGCAGAAAATTCAGAGAGGTGATCCATATTATGCTGGAGAAGGGAGCAAGACAGAAATGAAAACTCCACTATGATTAAAGAGCAGAATTGGAAATTATCAATATAAATAAATTCCTGTATTGAGCTTAATAAATTTGCATTATTACTTAAATATTATAAATAACTGTCATGGGGCATTTTCATTTTGGAAATAGTAATACTTAAATCATAATATTTTCAAATCTGAATAAAATGCCTATGTAGTGTCATCAATGTAACAGAATATTTGAAAACATTAATATATTAGAGAATTTAATTGTGATTCCTAAGAAAAAATTTAATAAATATTAGTTATACACTAAGTTCCATGATGTGCTGACAATTTTTAAATAATTGTGATCATGCTATAACTGTTTTCTTCCAAATACCTGTTCATGTATTTTTTTTCCAGATACTTAACTATTTGTGCATAGCATATAATCAATTAAAAATATAGAACATCAGAGTTACATATCAGAATTCATTGTCATGGGACCATGACATAAACATAATTTGTGCATAAAGCTTTGTGCTTAATTTGCATAATTGTGCATAATTTGCTTTTCTTATTTTTTATGTTGCCCTTCTGATGGGAAACATCCCAGTCTTTTCAACAACCATGTACTTTTCTTCAGCTATTTATCGTCTGTGGACATCTGCTACCCGCTGTATGATTCTCAAACTGATTATTTACCTGCTAATGGAGAAAAAGCCATCACTTTGATAATTTCACGCTTTCCATGCCCTTCTTTGGAATAACTGATAACTTCATCTTTATAGTCAAGGCCTTTGATTGTCGTGTTGCCATCTGCAACTTCTCTGCTACATGATTACTAGGAACAGGAAAAGATGAAGTCTCCTAGTGATAGCTGCTTGGGGTAGCAGGACTTTCCATTCCTCCTCCCAGTGTTTTGTCATAATTTGGCTTCTCTTCTTTGGCCCCAATGAAATCAATCACTACTATTGTGCAATTTTCCTTTTAATGAAAGATTCCTGTACTGATATCTACATCAATGGTGTCCTTGTGGTTGCCAACTCAGGAATGATTATTTTAATAGCATTTGTCCTCTTGTTTGTACCACATGTCATTACATTATTCACCTGAAGAAATCACTCAGCTGAGGGAAGATGCAAAGCCCTCTCGATATACAGGTTGCATATCACTGAGGTAGCATTACTTTTTGGGAGCAATTAATCTTTGCCTAACTTAGACCTCATACAACCTTTCCTGAGGATAAAATATTTGTGCTATTTCATACCATCATTATTTCTATATTTGATTCTTATCTATATATTGAGAAGTCAGAGATGACAAAGGCATGAAAAAGGTTTGGTGTTAAAAGATATTCTCAGAAGAAAAACACAATTGATTTGTGCTGCTCAATATGCTAAACAACCTTCTGTTAGAGTTAATTGGACTTGGAAAACTAAGTTCTATCAGTTGTCAGATCATTGAAACCAACTCCCTAATTTCATAAATGTTAGAAAGAGTAAGGTGGAGAACTATAAGTCATGTGACAATGTCCCATGTAAGAGTATATTGGATAAGGTCCTATTTGTAGTATAAAAACACGAAAAATGAAAGGTGACTGTGTCTTGTAGTCTTATAGGCAAGGCTGAACATGAACTTTAATAATTATTTGTAAGTGAAACTTATACTTGTATACCACTCATCATTTTGACATTTTGTAGAAAATGGAGGAGATTAAAAGTGGTCTTCAGAAAATTAAAAACATATAATATTGAGTTCCATTTGCTTATAGTATATTTGACTAAATCATGAATGATGACCCCTTAAATAGATTATGTAATGAAGAATTTCACATAGAATAGAATTTGGTTTAAATTGTGAAGGAAAAGTGGTCCTTTCACTGCCTTAAAGTATTATAGGGAGAGACAAAGATTTAAAAGTCCTGGTGGCTTTTTATATTTCTATTACATAGTTTATTGCATCATATATATTCAGAATGTAGAAAGCCAAGATGAGAAAATTCATATCGTATATCCATTTCCAATAGACCCTCCCACTTGAAGAAAGGATACAGAACTCTGTGTTGGAGAAGAAATTCTACACCTCAGTTTATCTTGATATATAAACAGGAGAAATGAATTGATTCAACATCCTAGTAGACAAGAAATAGACCTGGGGAAGTTATATTTTTAAAAATGTTTCTTTAGCATCAATTTGTATATATTTATTTCATATTTTATAAGAGAAAAGTAACAAAACAATTCTATATTTTATTAAAATATATAACACCATGGTACTAGGATAAAACACATCATTTGCAGATATTGGGAAGAGTAGATTTCTGGAAAAGATTTCCTAAGGGAGCTAGAAGGAAACCTAAGGAAATATTTTTTATCATCAGTAAAATACAAATAAACATTATCTACATGAGAATGAATAGAAATTATAAGTGGTGGACAATGGTGCAACATTAAGAAAGGAATTATACAAAAACATTAAGATTAACTGAAAACTTAAAATGCTCTAGAAGTTTAATAACAATTTTAATAGCAAAACAAAATGAAAGAAAGAAAGGGAAAGGAAATAATCTGAGAAACAAATCATACCAGAATTCTATTAGAGAGGAATTATATAAATATCATTTGGGCAAATTATTAAGAAAGAAATGAATATTGTGCTACATTAAGCCATTTCTCTATCATTTCAAGTATTAGTAACAATGTAGCAATGTCCTCAAGTTTTGAGATAAATATTATTCTTTGTCTAATTCTATTTTTTTCTATGCAGTAAAAAGAAAGAAAACTTCACATTCATTTAGCTTGTTAATATATCCTATCCATATGTTCTTTCTGGCAAAATTGTTTTTTAATTCTTTACTTAAAGAAGGTTCATAACACTGTAAATGATGAATCAAATAATATTAGGGGGAAGAATATAAATGATTGATGTATTTTGTCTGCACTCTCAAAAAGTACAGGCAGTAATACTGGGAAAGAACAGATCCATTGAACCAAGATTCTGTAAAGCTTGATTTGACTTAATGTCCTGCCAACTTTGGCCAAGTCAACAAACTTTCATGTGCATATTTTGCACTCTTAATATCAAAATGAGAAGAAAAGTTATCAATATCATTTAAATATTAGCTGATAAATAGAGTTTTCATGTGAAAGATAATTGATTATTGGATAAGGTACATGGTTTTTTATTGTATAGGGCATTAAACATTTAAAGCAGACATGATAAAACTACTTCCATTTTTTAAACTATGGCTCAGTGCTAGTATTGCTTTCTTTTAAACCTTCTTGAAAAAGGAATCCACAGAGAAGACACCATATTATTTAGGGGAAAAAATCAAAATAGAGTCTCCCAATCTCTTAAAATTGAGCCATACTATAACACAAGCACTTGTACTAAGCAAAAGCACATTCAGTTTCCCTTCAGAGTTACCAAAATTCTCTCCATACACAACCTATACAAAAATTGTTTCATGAATAATCCTAAGCAGGATTTTTACTAATGTGTAACAGTAGCCTTTATACAAAGCAGGCTCTACTTCAGAATCTTTGCTTTTATTGTGCTTCTGTTCTTATTCACTAAATGCTTATCCCTTATTTTTAACTCATGGCCTACTATGTTTACATTGCTAAGACTTTCCTAAGGAAAGCAAGCCCAAGGAACCCTTTTAATATCCTTCTAACTGATGGTATGAACAAGAAAAATTAATTCTTTGATGAATCATTGGTCCCATTGTGCATTTGGCCTAGGATTTTACTAAATTTTTCTATTGTATTACCAAAGAAACTATATTTTTCTGTGGCAAGATAGTGTCCATTAAGAATGTAATACACAATGTAAAATATAACATTAATTAATAAAACTCTGGGATCACGATATGTAAAATAAAACATTGATTAATAAAACTCTGGGATCACGATATGAGGTAATAAAAAAGCTACACTGTTTAAATAGGTGAAAATACAAGATCAAAGAAAAGAATAAAATATTCTAAAAGGTTGAGAGTAATTATAACTAGAAATAGATAAGAGCAGTTCTTTTTCTCTGATTTTTTTGCCATTCTGAAGGTTTAGTGGTACTACAATGACTGAAAGACTATTTTGAAAAAATGTATATATACTGCAAACCCAATTTTGTTTTATCCATATGTATACATTTGATGCATTAGATAGAGGGATAGTACATTTTACATCATTTTAAAAATGGACAGTTTTAAAAGAAGCCAGAATAGAAAGACATATTTGGATTTTTATTTTTCATTTGTGCTACTGGAGAATCCATGGGAGCAAATATGCTTCTAGAATGAGGTAAAGGCTAGAAAAATCGAGAGAGAAGGGGAAGCTCAAAGGGGATCCTGGGAAAGAAATTCTTCCTCACAAAGAAGAGTCACAACTATTGAAACATAACCTAGATTATTGGAGATATTTAGTAGAAAAGTATAATAATGTCTAAAAATGATTTTTTCAGGATTGTACAGAAATGACTGGATTGAAATAAAGAAAAAATATCCTAGAGCTGCTTTCAAGTTAATTCTTTGGAGGCAAATCAAACCTCATATGCTAGGTTGGTTCAATGACTTGGGTATTGTTTTAGACTTGATTTGAATTTATTTATTTATTTATTTATTTATTTATTTGGTGGTACTGGGGTTTAGACCAGGGACCTAGTATAAGTGAAGTAGACACTCAACCATTGAGCTACATCCACTCCACAACTTGAATATTTGTGACCCTTTTAAATTATGGAATATAATATATAAAGAAAAGTGACAATAGTGACAATTGAAATCCCTCTAGCAGCCACATGAATCAAGTAAATCATGGTCTTCTTTTGCAAACCACATTATAACACTTTCTGAGTTTAATCCTTCACTTTCCCTAGAATTACCTATTCCTCTGACTTTTGTTGGCCTTCTCAACTTTGCCTGGTGACCACAGACAGGATTTTCTCATGGATGATCTTAGTGTTCATATCACTGTGTTGCTTTGAAGATTGAATGAGAACAGTTGGTTTAGGAGCCATTGTAAGTACTCAATTTGTTCTGCTCACACAGGACATAGGAAGGTACGCTTAACTTTGCACACAGATATGAAGAAGAAAAGAAAGAAAAAGAGAGATATAGAAATGAATTGGAAAAACTTAAGATGCATTCAAGTGTTTTGTTTTGCTTTCAAATTCTTCTGGTAAGAGTTTTCTAATTCTATGCAGAATAACATTGAATTTCTGTGTTTATATATATTTTTAGGAAATTTACTAAAATGATATATGTAAATAAACAAAACCTATTATAGTGTTCTTGGAAAGCACAATAACGGCACTTAGAGGATAGATGAAGACCATTATCTAATATGAGGTCCTAAAGCTATTCTTTTCTCACCAGACAATATAAGAGAAATTATAGAAAGGAAAAGATGCTCAAAGAAAAAGCCCCACAAAATTTGTTTTCATAAAAAAACACTTTGCATAGAGAGCAGGAACATTAAATCATGGGGGCCCAGGAGGACTATCTAAGGAGTAAGATGCCTAAATCACGGGTAGCTAGGGTAATTGTACATTGCATACTGATTATAATCCAGATTCTATCTTTGTGCAGTGGAACTGATAACTTGAATCTAAAAGAAATCCAATTGGTGAGTTGATTATTTGGAAAGTAGTCCCAAACAGCATGTAAGGGATAGTCGATGTCTTAGAATAAGAGAAATGTAATTTTAGAATTTAGCGTTTACCAAGTATTTAGCTAATTATGTGAGTCTGGATACCTTTAGGTATTATTTTAGTGATGGAAATGCAGATCTTATTTGATTTCTTGGATATTCAGATTAATCTACATGTCTTCAAACTGTTGCTATGAGTGTCTGTTCTTCCATCATTTGAATGAACATTGGTTGAGTGACATGTGCCAGTTGTACCTAATATTGTTCATAGTTTTCATCTATGAATGTTAGGAGGAATTAGAAAGTGCATATTATTAATATCACTAATGGGGTAGGTGTGAATTTAAGAATCTGAAATTAAATAATCTGAACACTAGGAGAATGACCAGCATTTCAATGAGGAAAAAAAGAAAGCACTGAGAAGAAAAGCATAGGAATGAATCCACAATAATAGAAGAAGGATAAGATCAACCTGTGTGGTAAAGTATTTATCTTGGGAAGCAGGTGTGGCTCAATCCATAGAGCTCCCGCTTACCATATGGGAGGCCCTGGGTTCACTTCCCGGGGCCTCCTTGTGAGGGCAGGCTGCCCCTCGTGGCCCGGTGGGCTGATGCAGCAAGACCTCACAGCAACGGGGAGATAAGTAGACACAGAAAAAACACAGCAAATGGACACAGCAAACACAAGCAGCAAGGGGGGGGATAAATAAATAAATAAATAAATAAATAAATAAATAAATATATCTTGAAAAAAAAAAAGTATTTATCTTTCCTTCTTATATCCTGCCTGAATGGGTGATATATCCTTCCTTCCTTTCCTTCCTTTCTTTCCTCTCTCTTTCTCTATTTCTCTCTCACTCTCTCTCTTTCTCTCTCTCTCTTCCTTCCTTCCTTCCTTTCTTTCTTTTTCTTTTTTTTTTCTTTTATTCTTTCTTTCTTTCTTTCTTTCTTGGAGGTATCAGGGATTGAACTCCAAACCTGGTACATGGGGAGCAGGCTCTCAACCACTGAGCTACATCTGCTCCCCCATAATTTATTTTTGACTCCTTAGTATACGTAATTGATTGTTAAACAGAGTTAAATAAAAGGATAATTTCTGATTTTCATAGATTTATTTGTTTTGTGATTAACACATTAATAAATTCAAAGATTTGCCTAAAAAAATTATGATGTGATATTCTAAAAAGATGACTAGGTCACTCAGTGTGTGAGAAATGATGCTTAGCTAGGGGGAGAATTTCCATTGGAAGAAAATATTAAAACTTTTGGTAGAAAGCCAGCAAAGTGTTGATTAAGAAAAAGTGATCTGCCTGTTATAAAGTAGTGAGAAAACAAAGTGAATGAAATGTTCCTGTAACATCAACTACCTGACAAATAAACTTACCCAAAGACTCCTAACAGGTCAGTAAAAATCACATATAAAAGGTATTAATATGGGGTGGAGAAAAGGAGGAGGATGTTGGGTATATGAGAGTCTCCTGTATTCTGTGTGTGACTATGCTGTGACTTAAAACTTCTTTGAAAACAAAATGAAAAATAGTGAGATACTGGAGAATGAGAGAGGAAAGTGCCACGGTACAGACTGGATACCAGATATTGCAGTGATGAAAGGCAACAGGTCAAAAAAAAAATTATATATTTTTCATTTTTTTAATATCCCAATCTTTAAATATAATTTTAGTTTTAGTTTTTTAAAATTTTTGTATAATTTATCTCTTACATTTAAACTTATCATTATTATTTCATTTTCCTATTAACTGTAATTAAGCTATTGTGATGGTTTCATCTTTGAAGAAGCTTTGGATCACAGAAGGGTTACAACTGGGGTGAGGGAAGATCGTTGATGTGGGTTTTCAGGGATGGGGGATACATGGGAGGAAGTTCACTTGAGCATAAATATAAGGTATATAAAAATGTTCAAATGTTCATGGGGCATTGTCACAGTGGGTGGAAAATCACTCAACAAATGAGAGAATACTGAATTCCATCTTGGAGAGCTCTGCCACATTCTCCAAGGGAGTAGTAACAGTACCCCAGGTGTAGGGACAGTGACTGGTGAATGAGGATGATCTACTGATGGGCCCTGGATATTTATGACCATCCTTATGAGTCTTTGCTCTTGAAATTGAAACTTATCCTATTGTTATGAGGTGTCCAAGGGTTGCCTCTTGAGAGCCTCCTTGTTGCTCAAATGTGGCCTCTCTCTAAGCCAAACTCAGTATATGAATGTATTACCTTCCTCCCAGCATGGGACATGACTCCTGGGGATGAGCCTCCCTGGCACAGAGGGATTGCTACCGAGTGCCAACTGGCAATACAACTGAAAAACAACCTTGAATAAAAGGGGGAAACGGTAAAGACAAATGAGTTTATATGGCTAAGAGACTTCAAAATTATTTGGGAAGTCATCCCAGAGTAAACACTTATGCACATCTCAGTAGGATCTCATAGAATTCCAAAGTGGATATCACCCTAAATAGTGGGACTCCTCAGAGCTCTGGAGACACCCAGTTCCTATGTCAGGGTAGATAGCTCTGGAGTTTGGTGGCTTGCCAGTGGAACCTACTTTGGAGTTTGTGCTCCTAAGAGTGACAACTCTGTCTTCCCTGCACATGGCTAATCTGTCCCTTCTATTCAAACTTATATTTTGCTTGAGTTTTATCTATATTTTCATAGATTTAGAGGATTTGACTTAATTTACTACCCAATTTTCACCTACATATGAAGATTAGAATACCTGAAATACTTTAATGCCAATAATTGTGGAGATTACATGGTTTTATGTAAAATTAGTAGGCTTATAGAAAAAATGAGGGTTTTATTAAATTTAATGTTGCCTTAGTTTTGCATCATTTGTGGTTTATGAATTTGTACTCTGGGCTCAGAAAATTCTGCTTTCCTGCTCTGATTTGCTAAATAATAATGAGGTATTTTGTATATAATCAACCCAGGAAAGCCTTAAGGGATTTTTACCTTTCTAAAATACTCTTACTCTTGTATGAGTATCAAACTGAATATGATTCTAATTTTATTATATAAATATTATCACATTTATCTTTTCAAAGTTCTCCTTTATCTAATTTTTTTTTTAGGAAGTACCAGGGATTTTACCGGGACCTCGTATAAGGGAAGCAGGCACTCAAACCACTGAGCTACATCTAATTCCCTCCTTTATCTATTTTTAAATTTGAAGCTCAGAGCTGACTGTTTAAGTTAAGGGAGATGATGTCTCTATATTTTGAATGAAGAAGTTATTTTGGAAGGAAATCAAATCATTTGCAGTGTTCTCTACTAAAATTGATGGCTAAGTCCACAATAGAAACTGTATTCCTCTCCATTCAAAAATTAAGGAGCTAGAAAATAAGTGGCAGTTTATACAGGAAGAATCATTATTTTAAAGGGAAAGCTAACTCAAAAGGAAGGATTTCCAAGAAGGGAAATAATTATCACCTCTGGCCATGGGAATGGAGTAAATTGGTGATTCAGATACTTTTCATTAAAATTGTCTAGTTAGAATGTCAGAACACACTTAATTAGCAAGGATATTAATTTTGTGTTCTTAAATGCAGATAGATGTTTGTTTGGCTTTGCCAGAGTACTCTAATCTTAATTTTTTCTGAACCATAATTTCATGTGTCAACCATGATTTTCTCATTTCATTTACAGTGGAGGGATGGGGAGAGAACAATTAAGGTTGGTTTTATTTCCTTGCACTTGATTAAAATAATATTTTTCTTTTATGTCCATGTAAATGAATAGGCAATTACTTTGAGTGTTCAAAACAATATTTTAAAATATTATTTCAAAAAATATATATACTTTTAATTTATAGGTGAGGAAATATTTACATAGTATAAATGGATGCATATTGAGAAAAATTAATTATCAAGGACTTGTCTGTAAGTTAATTCTAAATCTTAAAACTGCACCATAGAAATAAATTAAATTGTCTTACAGCTCCATCTTCATTACAATGGAATTTTCTTTAAATTTGTTGGCAACATGGTTAATATAATCTTTGAAATAGAGAGATAAGGAGAGAATTAAAAATTAATTGATATGGAATGATAGCTGCAAGATTACGGCCAAAGATATCTCATAGATTTTTATGAAAGGTGATGAGTATTAATGATTCAGATTATGGTAAAAATTTATAGTAAAAACACTTGCACCATGTGCTTACCAATCCATGTTAATTTTCCATCAGCGTTGAGACTCAAACTAAATTAACAGAAGCTCTCTTCAACCCAAACTGCATAGGCTATATTTCCATATATCAAATGTTATTGGTTTAATATAATAATATTTGCTGGATGATGAAGACATTAAAAACATTTTTTCATTCTATATTTGACTATTATTAAAGACACTTTTATTAAGAATAAAGGGCTTTAACTAGTAGACCCCAAAGTTTTTTACAGTGCAAAATGATTTTATGATGCTACAATTTTCTTTTCTGTACAGGAGTCAAATTTATTGGGCATTGCTCTTAACAAGTGCTAGAATACTGATATGGTAGCACTGATATTTTGATTAAAAAATCAGATTTTAATATTTCTATGGTTAATAAGGCAATAGTCGTTTATTGATTGTTTTCATCTTTACAACTATTTATAACAACATCCAGTCACAAATTCACCATTTTAAATAGGAGATAACATTCATAGATAAAGTGAGTAGTTCCAAAATTCACACATCGTGGTAGCATTAAATAATGCTGTGAAGGTAAAATTGCCATATATTTCTCTCTTGTAGTTTTAACTAATGCTTTAGTCTATGGTCCTTTTAAGTATATGATTTTCATTAAAATGCCAATGGGTATAAATATTCTTCTGTTATGTAATATCAGCATTTCTTATCACAAATCACTAAGAAAAAGGTAAACAAGAATTAAGAATATTAATCAAATAATTTGCATTGGTTCCTTGCAGAGAACTTTTCCTTCTACTTATTAAACATGTACGTATCATTATATTAAACTTTAATTTTATTTTCTACCCCATTCCAAAATTATTTTTAGGTAGAATATATTCCATTTGTGACTACCAGGAAAACTTTGCATTTGCTTCTGCATGGTTAAACAAAGACAATGCATATACACGCATTTTTAACAAATTCTGTTTGCGTAAGGATCCAGAGTGACATCCTTCCTAAGTACGAAGTTGTGTTTGTATTTCCATTGGAATTGGAAAATGTTTTATATCTATATGGCTTTTTAAAAAATTTCTATTTCACTGATTGAATGCATTCATTTTTATTGTCAAGATTGAACTTAATGTTCTGAAAGACCTATGGAAATAATCATGAGGAAACCAGGAAAGATACTTTTACTAAATATCAGAATTTCATTTTCTGTTAAACTGGAATCATGTTATTAAACACAAGCTCATGAGATGTGTATAATCATAAATATCCCCCAGAAACATTTTTGACACTGTATTATGTGATTTCAGGTACGTGTTACACATTTTCACTTCATTGGACCATGGAAAATAGGAATAATGTCACTGTGTTTATTCTCTTGGGACTTTCTCAAAACAGGTCTACAGAAATATTATGTTTCATATTATTTTTATTTTGTTACATGTTATTTGAATGGGAAACTTGCTCATAATGATTCCTATCTCATGCAGTCAGTTAATTGGCCAGTCCATGTATTTCTTCCTTAATTACCTCTCATTATCTGACCTTTGGTGCACATCCACCATGACACCCAAACTAATGACTGACTTACTGGCAGAAGCATAAACTGTTTCCAATTATAACCACATGGCATAGCTCTTTTCTACACATTTCTTTGGAGACATCAGGATCTTTATCCTCAAAGGGATGGCCTATGACTGCTAAGTAACCATCTGCAAGTCCCTGCACTACACTGTCATCATAAGCAGGCAGAGGTGTAACATGATCATCATAGCTTATTGTACTGGGGGATTGGTACACTCTGCCGACCAATTTATTCTCACCATCTTCTAACCGTTTTGTGGTCCCAATGAAATACATCATTTCTTCTGTGATGTGTAGCTTTTGTTGAAATTGGCCTGCATTTATACATACAAATTTGGTCTCTTGATAATTGTCTATCAGGTGTTATTGTTTTGGTTAGTTTTGTGATTTTGATGGTATCTTATTTCCAATATTATACATCATCAGCTTTCATCTTGCTGAAAGCTGCAGCAAAGCTCTTTCTACTTGCAGTTCTCACATAACAGTTGTGGTGTTATTCTTTGCACCTATTCTCTTCATTTACATTAGACCAGCCATAACTTTTCCAGAAGAAAAAGTGTTTTCTCTTTTCTACACCATCATTGCTTTCATGTTCAACCCTCTGATTTACACTCTGAGAAACCTGGAGATGAAGAATGCCTTGAGAAAAATGTGGTGCCATCTTTTCTTTTTTGAAGAGAAGTAGGTTATTTGATAACCATTGCTGAATTTCATTTTAAGCATTGCTAAAGAGATGTGTGCTCAATCCTGAGCCCTAAAATAACTCTGGAATGATAGATAAAGTTTTTTCAAGAGTATGCAAAAGCCAACCTCAAATTATAGATCAGTGTCTTCAACTCTTGCCAAGAGCTCTTTCTGATTAGGCATATTTGATGAATTTTCTCATGGTTAGTTTTCCTTCACTGTCTTCACTTATTTACCTCAAATCCACCTTACTTTTACTATTCATTCTGACAGTATAAGGAAGTCTTTTCTCTGTTCCTCTTGTAATTCTCTTTACAAAATCTAACTGGAAGCATCTGTTAGAGGAGAAATGATGTTTTTATACTCCCAGATCCAGTATCACAAAGCAGAGCTTAGAAAGGTAGATTTTCCAGCTAAGGCTAATAGATAAATGAGTGAAACATTTAACCACTTTGGCTACTCAGTATTCATAAACATTATTCTATACCATTTGAAGCTCCTAATAAAAGAGAAACATCTTTCTGTTTACACTGATCAAGATGCTTCTATAAAGTTATTCTCATTCTCTACCCCAAAATGGGAAAAATATCATCCCCAAAATCTTGGTATATGGCTGTATTAATCAGAGTTCTCTAGGGAAATAGAATCAGCAGGAGATATCTCTAAATAGTATGATATTTTATAAAATTCTCTCACGTGATAATGGGGATTCACAAGTCCAGATTCTGCAGGCAGGCTGCAAACCAGAGGCTCCAATGAAAGTCCAATGAAGGTCCTTGATGAGTTTCCAGGAGACATTGACTATCCAAAGAAGAGCTGGGAAATTCTCTCTGAATGCTGAAATCACTACCCCTTTTAGGGCACTCAATTGATTGGACAAAATGTCACTCATTGCTGACGGCAAAATCCCTGGTTGATCGTAGATGTAATCAGCCATTTATGCAGTAAACTCACTGATGACTAAAGTCCATAAATGTTCTTGTATTATAATTATTCCAGTGCTTGCTTGATCAAACAACTAGGCACAATTACCTGGCCCAGTTGACACATTAGCTTAACATACAATGACTCTAAATAATGTTGATTAAAATATCAATTTCTCTTCTACTTCATATTACAATCACAAATGAATTATGTGTAACATAAACATTCGATTGTAAAATTATCAAAAATATCTCATATAAAATAATTGCAATTTATTAGCTCATATATATATATATACAAAGCAAGAATCAAAGGAAATTACACATTGCTACCACAGCTCTTGTTGATGTAATTGGTCATCAGATTCATTTATATCTTTATTTCTTCCAGTTTATGCTCCACTTTCCCTTTGCTCTCAGGCTGACATCCATTTCTCATTCATTATATAGTCTTCCTATGTTTGATTCATTATCTAATATTCCTGAGTTTCTAAATCCTCAATGATCCTGACATTTTAGTTCCCTTATTTTTCATTACCTTGTACTATTTTTCTTGGAAATTTTAGGAGATCCTTAGAGAATCTCTTGGGTTGCAGATATTAGTCACTGACCCTCACTCTGTTGAAACAGCCACATTGCCTTTGGTCATCAGTACCAATCAACGCATCCCTTCATTTGTTGATTGGTTTAGTAGGAGGATGAGGAGCTCAAAATGTCCAGATGGCATTCTCACTTACTGATTCAGTAAAATCATTTCTGATTTCCTCTATAAAAGCATAATCTTTTTGTAACTATGACTTTGAACCAGCTGAGCTGAAAATGAAGACTCTGTACCAGAAAGATTGGACTGCAAAATTAACTACTAAAAATGTATTTTTTGAAATAATAGAAAACATATAATATGTATATATATATGAGTATATGTGTGTGTACACAGATATAAACATACATTTATACATATATAAATCTAACGAGCAAAGAAAATATGAATTGTTACAGCAGTCCTTGTTGTTGCAATTAGTTATGAAACTTTAGTTAGTCTTTTACGCTTACATTATTTGTTACTTTATTTTTTCATTATATTTTGCATTTTTCTTGATAATTTTAAGAGATGCCTTAAAGAAGTCCATGGATAGAGGATATTGCTTATCTCTGCACTCATTTTGATGCAACCACCAAATTTCCTCTGCTCATCAGTATCAATCAATCCAGCCACTTCAGTGTCTTTGTTTAATAGAGGTATGAGGAGCCCCAAATTTCCAGGTGGTATTTTCACTTACTAATTCAATAAAATAACTCCTGTGTTCCCTGTTGAAAACATAAAATCTTTGTAACTTTGTCCTAGAAACTAGTTGACCTGAAAAGGGTGGGAGAGGAAACAAAAATTTTCTAAGTATGTTTCTAGTGTAATAGTAAAAGGCATTACTTGAACTTTCCTTCCTTGATACTGGTAGCAGTTTATTCTGGCTACAGAGAAACAACATTATATTTTGGTCAATACATTCTTAAAGATAATGCCCAAGATTTTCAAGGTGATTTCTCTGAATTGATACTTTAATGTTCAGTAAGATATTCCACCATTCTATCATACCATCTACAACAAAGTAATGTGTTCATGATAAGACAAGGGAATTCCTTGGAAATGCATCCACTGTCACATTTACTCTTACTATGATATTAGTTACTTGATACAACTCAATATTTGATGTGTAAGAAGATGATGAATAAGGCATTCCATAAATTCATGGAATGTGCCATTGTAACTTACATCTGGCCAAACTTTCTGAAAAGGACATCAAGAAAGCTGGGTTTTGTAGTGGGAGTGGGATGACTGTTTAAAGACTCAGAGAGCCATCAAAGTAAACAAGGCTGGAATAGCCAAGAGACCAGAACATAATGATATATGCATAAATGAGGCTGATAATCAGCCCTGGCTTGTCCTTGAGTCATGGGATGATTTTCAAACATCAGCCAACAGATGTATAAATTAAATTTAACATGTATTTGCAAGAATTTGCTACAATTAGAAGACTCATGCATTACCGGTGGAGTGTAAATCAATACAACCAAACAACATACTCTAGAAAATTGATAAAAAATTGACCAATACCATGTTCCCATATCCTAGAAATCCAATCCTACATATACACTCCACAGAAATGTTTATATATGTTCACCAAAAGAGATGGACTTTAAAGAGCATTGATGGAATAGTCCCAAACTTCTATTTTTTTATGATTGTTTTTCCTTTTTGGTACCAGGACTTGGGATTGAACCCAGGACCTTGTATGTGGGAAGCTGGCGCTCAACCACTGAGCCACATTGGCTCCCCTAGCCCTATGCTTTTAATAACTCAAATGTAGAAAGAATAACTAGATGGTGGAATATTCATACAATAAAATATCAACACTGATATTAAGGAATTATCACTGTCCTTGATATAGAAAAGTGTCACAATCTCACAATTATAATAATGCAGAAAAAAGACAGAATGAAAGAGTAAATATTCTACAATTACATATATATGAAGTTTAAAATAGGTAAACTAATCTTTGTTATTAGATGTCAGAATAGCAGTTACTTTTGGTGACTAGAGGAAGGAATCTTTAGTGTTTTTGCAAATGTTCTAACTCTTAATCTATATGGTGGTGATCTGGACATGTTCATGTTGTAAAAATTCACCCTGTGCACCTTATGATTGTGTAGTTTTCCTATGTGAATTAAATTTCAATGAAAGTCCTTTAAAATAAAATTAGTTGAGGAATTATTAAATGAATGCATTATTGGATGAATATTTATAACACTAAATGGCTACAATAGAAATATCAGAGTTTCAAAAGAAACTAGAAAATAAGTAGAATACAAATAAATAGAAGAGTTATAACACAAAAAGTGAATGAAAAAATAGAAAAGAAACATGCATTCTAAAATATGAACGCCTTAAGAAGTTTATTACATTTACACAATTTCTTATACATGATTCCCTACCCCAAAATTCTCTGAAAACCATTCTTTCTTTAAAGTTTGAAGGGAAACTTAACTAATTCAAGACTATTTATAAAACTTATGGATCTCCCTTAGTGTCAATAAGTATTTTCTAGATTGCATTAACATGCTTGGTTACAAAGTCATACACTAGATCTACTGGGGTTTAACACAATATAAAATCATATACCACATAATTTTCTAAATCTTTGAAAAATCTATGTTCACAAACACATGTTGAGCAATGTATATTATGTAAAATACTAAGAAATGGCATTTTGAAAAGACAACTACAGTTAATATAAGTCTATTCAAATTCATTAAAAATTCAAAAATTAAAAACATGACATAACAATACTTATTCACGAATTCAAAGAAAATTTAAAATTTCCTGTAAACATGTAAAATGAAAGTAAACAGTTTTACAAATGTAAAACACTAGGTATATTAACTTTTATAGCAGTTTTTACTAAATATTGAAGGAACATATTCTGATCCTCTAAACTCCTTCAGAAAATAGGGAAGAAATGTTTATTTAATTCTTTTTATAAAAATATTATAACCTTAATGTCAAAGACAAACAAAGAAGGGATTATAGTCTAATCTCATTCATGAATATAGATATAAATCTCAAACACAATACTAGCAAAATGAACAAAGTGAATTCATCTATACATGACTGATATATGTTTACCAAAAATAGGTCCTTCTACATTTGAGATTCACATGCTAATGGAGAAAAAAATCTGTTTCTATCTCAAAAAATTTTTAAAAATGGGGTATAAATTCTTAGCAGAAAAATTTATAAGAATATTTCTTACATCTGATACTGGTTATCTGAAAAAAAGAAAAAAGAAAATTTAGAGTGAATATATTCTATGTTGAGAAGGTAAAACACATTACACTTAATCAGGATCAAGTCAAGGATGTCTATTGTCACCCTTTTAATTCAATGCTGTTTTGGAGGTTCTGACAGCATCTTATGATAAACAGAAAAGTTTTTTTAAAATCCAAGAATTGCGAAGGAAATTATAAAACTGTTATTCAAAATTGATGTGGATATCTACATAGAAAAATAAGCTGTGACTATATCAAAATAATTATAAAGTGACTACTTGAAGTTTTAAGAAATAGGACTAATATGCAAAGGTCAATTTCATTTTGAAACCATAAGTAGCATCTTTGATTATCTGTAACTTTTGTAACTTTTCCTATCTGTAACTTTTCTTCTTGAGCTTGTTTTTCAGGTGGCCAAGTGAAAGTTATGTAACCTCAGCATGTGCAGAAATACAGACTGGCATCCTTTGATAACCCCCAAGACACCAAAAGAAAGCATCTGTCCTCAGAACCAAAGTTGCATGAATTGGGAAGCATCATTAGCAAATCCAGTGCAAGAGGTCCTTCAACAAAGGAAATTTGGTCTAGAGCCTTCCTTACCATACATGGAAAAATCTGTGTCTAACCAGTCGACCCACACCAAGCTAACCTTCTCCATAGCGACACCCACCTCCTATCCCAATAAAATCTCCCTTAGCCCTCAAGTTAGGGAGTCAGATTTGAACCTTGAGTCTTACCTCCTGTATCTTTGATGGTTCATCTTGTAATAAAGCTTTTCCTTTTCTCTAAAGCCCAAGTCATGAAATTGACTGCTGTGTGCATAGGGCAGCAAGCATTTGCTTGCCAACAATTTCTATATATGAGAACAGTCAACAGAAAATAAATCTTTACAAAATACAATGTATAACAGAAAACAAACATGTAAAGTACTCAGAAAAGTATGTCACAGTATATATACAAAACTACAACCTTTTTTTTTAAAGCCATGAGAGTGACTTAAAGAAATATGGAGCTGCTGTATTTTATTCTTAGATAGGAAATATTATATTGAATAGAAGACTTTTTTCATAAATTGGTTTAAATATCAGTGCAATTACAATTAATTTCAGAGAAATATTTCTCAGGGAACTCATTGAGTTTATTGTAACTATATGTAGAATATCAAAGAGCATTAAAGCCATGAGAAACCAGATGCATAAAGAGAACGGAGGGATACTGGTCCTCACAAATATCATCATTTATTATATAATATATGAGTAAAACAATGTAATATTAGCACAGGAATAGAAAAACCTCATCAAATATAACAAAAATAGCTCAGGAATATACTCATGCATGATCATGATATATGACACAAGAGAAATTGCAGTTTAGTGGTGGGATAATGACCAATAATAAATCAATTATTCATGCTTGAACAAGACACTTTCCATATAAGAAAGGATAAAAAAAGAAATTTAGTCTCATCCCACACCATATAGCAATTCATTTCCTAATAGATTATGTATTTAAAGGTAAAAGGAAAACTTAATTTTATGGAAAAAAATATAAGTGAATACATTTATCCTGTTATTATTGTGAATGAGCCCTTAAATGAAACAAAAGATAACCATAAAAATAGTAGTTTTAAAGTTTCAAATTAAGAACATTTTTATTTAAAAAAGTGAAGGGAAAAATACATAAACTGGAAGATTATGACTTACTAAGGATTGGTGTCCAAAATATATAAATATTCCCAATGAGATAATAGGTAAACAAACCATTTGTAAAAATATGGTCAAAGATGAAAACAGACTTTTAACAGGAGAGGAAATCCAAATCAACTGTAAATATCTGAAAAGATGATTAGTAATCATAAAAATAAATATTAAAATCACAGTGAAATAAGATTTAACCACCATCAGTCTGGCAAAATTTAAAGGTACAAAAGACTTTGGGGTGGCAAGGATATGAGACCATGGAAACTCTCATGTATTGCTCATGAGAGTGTTAATTATACCACCTGATTGGAAAGGTATTAAATATTAAATTGAATGTTTGCATTTCCTATTATTCAGCAACTCAAATATTATTTATACATCAATAGATATTCTTAAAGATTTCCACCAAGGTAATTTCAAGAATGTTCATGGTAGCATTGTTTATATTAGCAAAAAATAATAACAAGAATAAAGAAAGGAAATAAAATGGGAGACATATTGCTCAATAATAGAAGAATGGATAAATAAATTGTATATTATTCATACAAAGAAATGCTACAGAAGGAAAAATGAGTTAAGTAAATATATGTATCAGATAAATTAAACTAAAAAATATAATTTTGAGGGAAAAAGTCATTCACAGAAGATTTAAGGTCAAAAACAGGTTAAATTAGAAAATATATTGATTCATGATATATATTGATTCTATCAATGTAAAATTAAATATGAGATTTATTAATGCACTATTCAGAAATAAGTTACCTTTCAGTGGGAGGGAGGAAATATGTTGTAGAAGAAGTTTTCAAGACACTCTGAAGGTACTGGTAATGTTTTATTTCTTAACCGGTTTTGTGGTATAAAGGAATTCATTTTAATTTGAGTTTTGAGTTTATCTCTCCCTCTCTCTATATATGTATAAATAGATAGTTACAGAAATGGAAATATAATTATATATATATAAACACACTCATAACCACACACATAACTAATATATTAAAATATATATTTACAATTAAAATTATAAAACTCAGTATTTTGAAAAGCAGATATTGTGCTGATAAAAATTAATGAATTATACAATAAACTGTAAAATTGACCCAGATGTCAATGTAAAATGTTAAAGAAATAATCTGTGTAATTTCAAAGCTACTGGGAAGAATTAACATATACATATAAGTGGAATTCTAGAAGTTGAGAAGCATTACTCAAATGAGAAGTTTGAGAAAATCAACTTGAATTTAAAAAAGACAAAATAATTCAGATGTATATTAATCATGATTGATATCCACTGATTGTCAATCACAACAGCTGGGAATAGGAAAATACATAATAAACTCTAGTGAAATGTCTCAACTTTTATTCTTGATATGTGTTGATCTCCACTGGGGCTGTGCTGAGACCTGACATTTACTATTGGCCTAAAAGTAATGAGGCATGATGAGAATAATTCAACTCTTAGGAAAATAAGCATTATTTTTCAAAGAAAGAGCTTCAAGTGAGTTTATTCTATCACCTCGAAACAAGTAGACTCAGTTCTCCTGTGGGAAAGAAGAGGGGACTTACTTTGTTCATCTAGAGATTTCAGGGAATTTGAGAGTTCACAATTCTCAAACTCAATCTGTAAAGCCAGTATTTCAGGATTCCATTGTTCCAGGGCTCTGCTGACATAAGAGATTCTAGAACCTGTATATTCATTCTCATTTAGAGTTCTGCCAAACTTACATCCCATTCTAGCTTTGATTTTCAGCATGGTCTACTTTATGGATTCTGGACAACATAGCTCCAACAGAGCTATGGAGACCGCTGGCTTTCACAGCATTCCTTAGGTTGCTTATAGGCCAAGTATGACTACCATATCCTTTAACATCAGGCTTATGATGCCAATGTTAGACAATGAAACAATGCTTTTGATTATATATTTACCTTTAGCATTCAGGCTGCAAAGTTATTGAAAATCCCAAGACCCTGTCATTTTCCTTCATTTCATCTCAGCACAGATGAGATACTGGCTAGATCTGAGAGGATTTTAGGCCTGTAGAGAAAACTCTGACTTATGGAAATGGGAACCAGTGCAAAATTCTTCTCTCTTCTCCTTCCAAATAATTTGTTTGAGACATAGAAATTTATATAGGCGCTCAGAAGACAATCAAGCAAAATGGAGGAAACATCCTAATGCCAAAAAGAGGCCAGTTGAAAAAATGCACACTGTGATGGTTAGGCTAATGTGTTAACTCAGCCAGGTAAATGTGTCCAGGTGTTAGGTCCAGCAAGCCCTGGTCTAATTGTAATACAAGACCATTTATGGACTTTGATCACCAGTGAGTTTACTGCATGGATGGCTGATTACATCTGCATCAAACAGGGAGATTGCATCAGCAATGGGAGACACTTTTATCCAATCAGTTGAATGCCTTAAAAGGGGAAGTGATTTCAGCATTCCGAGAGAATCTCCCAGCTCACCTTTGGACAGCAAACTTCTCCCAGAAACTCATCAAGGACCTTTCATCGCGCTTTCATTGGAGCCCCTGGCTTGCAGCCTGCCTGTGGAACCTGGACTTGTGCATCCCCATGGTTGTGTGAAAGACTCTTATAAAATCTTATATTATTGACAGATATCTTCTGTTGATTCTGTTTCCTGAGAGAACCCTGAATAATACACACACCATTATATATTTTTCTCTCTTCTTCCTTGCCTTATTTTCATTTTATTTCTTCATAAAATTTTAACTCATAAGCTTTTACTCAATTTCCATTTCTTGGGAAACTTAGGTTATGTCATTTAATATCAGATGTTGCCTAAGAAACCGATTTTAGGTTTTGTTTTCCCTCAAGTGTGAGTGCAATGGGATGCTCATTGCTGTAGGAATTGGTGGTGATCATTCCTGATATAGTGGCATGACAGTTACCACTGATTCAAATGGAGAAATTCAGGAACAAAGATTTTGTGAAACCTTTGCCAAACAACATATGCAATGTATGGATTCACCACCAAGGACTGACAAGCCTAATATCAGAGAAGCTGGAGAAGTAGAAATGAGACTTCGTTGGCATTTTCCATTTTGTCTCAGCTCAGACCCTGATCTTTAGAATTTCTTACAATATGAAGTACATACTTTGTGGCCTCACAATATTGAATGAAATGGCACCCTTGATTTGTGTTCAAGCTTCACAGGGTATAAAAGATTATCACCTTTGGCAAAATTACTTTTTTAAGGACATGATTTGCTTTTCACCATTTTAAACCCACATTTGACCAACTTTTTTTGGAAGATTTTTCACTCTGCAAAAGAAGTGAGAAAGAGGTTTGGTGTTATAATCTCCAAGGTAATCTACTTTAAATGCCACTTGGAAATTAAGCAGAAAATGTATAAGTATATTTCCATTCCAGAGACTACAATTTATATGCAACTTTTGGTTTGGGAAAAAAATTCAACATAAATACCAGTAATGATATTGCAAAATCAGGAGAGACTGCTTCTCTCTGCAGACAAAAACAGGGAAGACCCAGGACAACTTCAATATATGGTGAAATTCATTAGTCTTTAGCAGCGAAGGTAAATATTTATTCTGACTGTATTCTAAACACTGAAAACTACATTTAATTCAGAGTTAAGTGAATTTATCTAATGAGTTCTTCAGCTGGTAAGTAAAATTCTAACTAACCTATGAGAAATGAGTATTACTTTCAAATAGAAGATAAAAGTTTTCATATACAAGATAATTGCATTGTTCTCTTGTAAGTGCTTCCATTTCTTTTGAAATGTGCATTTTCTCTTTTTCTTTCAAGTTTCTGTAAACTTTTTTTGAAATTTTAATTCAACTTCAAAAAATAAAACAATAGACAGAAAGTAGCCTGACAAATTATGTAAGCATTATTTAAAAAAAAAAACAACCCTGCCCAGGCACATTTATCTTATTTATCCTAAACACAACAAAAAGTTTTAATAATAACTTCCCATTATCTAAGTAAAATGCAGCAAATAATTAGTTCCATATCCTTCAGAAGATGTCAACTAGAAGAAGGCATTTTTATGATTTTTGGAAATACATGAAGGAAATAATAGCAATTCTATTCAGTGTTACATATGCAGTGTAGTAGAGAAAAGTAAGTTGATAGATAAATCAAGTGAGTGATATGCATTTTAAGCAAAGGAGAAAAATATAAATAGGAAAAAGAGGCACAATTCAAAAGGAATTAAGGATGCAGCAGATTAGAAATTCGTTGCTTTCTTCCTTCCTCCTTTTCTCCTCTATAGATGTTATGTATTGAGGATGAATTAATAGTGTGGAATATTATGGGTTTAGAACACCTTAACTTAGAAATCAATGTGGAATAAATTTAATGGGAGAAGAAGAGAATAATGTGAGCAGTAAAGAGAAAGGAAATAAGATTAATTCTGCTGAATGACAGGAGAATACTTTGAAGCTGTATGGAAAGAAATGTCTTGGGTGAGAAAACTTGGGTTGCAGGAAAACATAACAAGGATCATGATCCTAGAATAATTTCAAGAAAGATGTGAAACTGAAAAATATATTTTTTGTATCTAGATAGTAAGAAAAGAATTAAAATACACCTTAAAAACAGCCATTGTATATGTATCAGCATTTATCCAAATTGTAAAGACTATTTGATTCTCTTATTTGCAAAGCAGGCTAATAAGATTTTAAGTATTATAGGAGTCACTACATGTAAAATGCTGATAGTTGCATTTAGGAGGTTGCAAGTATCTAAATAAATATTCACAATTATTACCACCATCTGTTTTGAACTGTAATAACTTTGATTTTTATTCTAATTTTAAGTTTTCAGTGTACTTTTATTTATTCTTTTGGTCACTATTTATCGGATATGTAATGTATACACAGCAATGTAAGGAAAGGCAAAGAGAAAAAGAAAAGATTAATTCCTATTGCACATTATGGGTCAAATAAATTAATATATACAACCGGGGACACTGATATTAGAAATGCACAAATTAAAAGATGAGAAATGAGTGTCAGGTAAATTTATTGTCTTGCACCAGACTATATAGCCATGACTCTTTTCTGATCTCTTGTCTGAATCCAACATCTAAGCACTGACTATTAGGTTAAATTATGAATGGCAAGAAGAAATCAAGGTGCTGTTGCTGAGTGTCTGAAGAACTGCCTCAGAAAAATTATTAAGAATGAATTTCCTGGCTGTTTAACCTGTGAAAGATGAGATATTTGGAAGTATTTTAGTGAGTGTTGAAGGAGATAAAGATTACCATAGGTTTGAAGAGCCAAGGAAAGCCTGCAAGAGATGGACAAGCAAAGGCTGTCTTTTGAGCAAGGAACCAACATTTTAGATACTCTAACCTACCATGATATATGGGAATGAATTGCAAAGGGGCAAAGAGTTATTAAACTTGAGATGGAACAACTTTGTTACACTCAAGGAGACCACTGTGTGTGCTGCTATGAGATTTTACTATTAAGAATGAGAAAGGACTCAGTGTAGGTGGGGGCCTGAAGTCCTAAATTATCTATTGGGTGCAAGTAGTAAGAGAACAAAAGTAAGCTACCAGATATATTCTTCAAAAGTATACATGACGTAGAGGAATCAATTATTAACAAAACTTTAAGAATGTAGGAAAGGACTGAATCCCAAGGTTTAAGAATTAATAATTAGCAGAGTTGTTTTGCAATTTAAAATACAAATTTTACAGATTCTAATCTAATACTTTGTAAGAAGGAAGATTGAGATCGAAATGTAAATGTTCCTGTTTGGGTATAATCTATTGGGGTTAATGCTTCCTACATATGCACGTTGATTGTACCTTCCAGGATGTTGACAGGCTTTTGTGCAGAGTCAGGAGAGACAGGATGATTAAGCCCATTAAGAAATGCAAGTTATAGATTTATTGGTATTTCATAAGTTTACTGTGTGAATCTTTCTAACAAATATAGAATATTTAAGCAATATCCTCTTATTTGATGCTAAATTTGAGCAGGCAAAATAATGGGATTCTATTTTATTTCTGAAATTTCATTGTTTGTTGATGTAACCACCATGAGTGGCAAGATTTTCCATACCTGGCCTTAAAGTCTGTCCCTACTGCCTAGGCATGTTATGTAGTAGAAACTCAATATATTTTTTTGAATAAATGAATTATTTTGTCTTTATTTTGCTGTCAACATTTTGAAGCTCTTATTTCATGCAGTTGATTTGAGCTTTCGGAAAGTCCCATGTGTTATACAGAAGGCAAGTGTGTTATTATTTTAGTGAACAGATTAAGACAAGGAGGGATTATGATGAAGTGAAGAAACCTGGCTGGAGACATACCTAGTGAATTTGTGTTAGTGTTCAACTAGTCCTTGTAGCTCCTCTTACCAAGCTCTGTAAGTTCCCTAAACATGAAATTCAGGATCATGTGAATCTATTCTTAACAACAACAACAACAAATTGGAAATAAGATGCAGGTGTTGGAAATGTAAATTCTAATTTCATAGGAATGTTATGAATTCCAAGGGTATGTGATAGTAAGCTGGGGGCTGCCAGGATGAACATTAAACTAAAGGAACAAAAGGAACCAGTGAGTCATCTATTTATTTGCCTGTTTTGTCAGTATATAATCTACTTAACATCAGATAGAGAGTATGTTTCAAACAATCCTGACTCCTTCATTAATGAAATCTTCTAAGTGCATTTTATACCATTATTTCCTGTAAGAATCGTGTTCCTCAAGGGCCTTATGAACAAGGTATTAAAATAATTTTAAACTCAGGAAAAGGAAATAAGGTGAGCTTATAACTATGAACACAAATTAGTAAATTAATGAGGCTTGAATGCAGCAGTGCTATAAACTTAGGTTATTATTCATAAAATAATTTCTATGTTTTATCTGATTATAGAAATACTAAGAATATATGCTATATTCTGAAAACTACTCCTTGGGACAATTTATGAAACTGTTATTTCTAAAATAAATAATTCATTCACCTTAAATAATAACAGGAGAATAGGGAAACCATAAGTTTTTCATTAACCCATGTAATTTTTATTTATTAAAATAATAAATAATTGAAGTCCAATGTATTCTAAGAGCTATTCACAGATGTGTGCATTGTTCTAGCCTCACCTTGTAGGGAGCCTTCTTTTCTCAATCTTATGTATAAAAAATTATTATTTAATCAAATTATTTAAATCAAAAGAGATATTGCAGCCACATAGATTCTCATAGATTCTCATAGATAGCATAGATTATTTAGATCTATAAAATGAATCTATAATTATTTAGATTATTTATTCTAATTATTTAATCTAATTATTTAAATCAAAAGAGATATCACAGCCACATAGATTCTTTTATATATATATATATGAATATTTTACAGGATGCTTATATTACATAAATATTACACAAAAATTGCAGGGATTCCCATGATCTCCATCTCCCATAGCTCCCATAGCATCTCACATAAACATCTTACATTAGTGGGGCACATCACCTGCAAAGGATATACCTTTCCTGGGGCTTTGTCACTAAGTATAGACCACAATTCACATCATAGACCACACTCTCTACCACAAAGTTCTGCATGGTATATGCTAATGTAAAATGGCATATATCCGTTGCCGCAGCATCACTCAGGACAACCCCCAAGTCCTGAAAAAGCCCCTGTTTTACAACTGCCATTCCCCTCCCCACCCCAAAAGCGTCTAGTGGCCACTGGCTGCACCTCACTGTTATAATTTCTTCCTTTGCTTGAGTCACAATATGTCTACAACAGAATACCTTTAAGTCCAATCTAGGCCATAACTCTTCCCCCAATGCTGAGGGGACTGGAATGGTGATGTCCACTCCACCTCCAACTGAGAGTGGGTTTATATCCCATGGATACAGTGGATGGTATTATCCTGCCTTCAGCTGCAGGATCTCTCCATTCCCTGGGATGGCCGTTGTCTATCATCGTCTCCACACCAGGTGACTTGGGTGAGTCCATTGAGCTGTAGAGTAGGAGTTGCAGCTCCACCGAGATTCCAGGCATGGCTGGCACATAAGCAGGCCAGAGAATCCAGTCCCTGGAAGTACACCTACAAACTCAAACCTCATATATAGGTTTGAACAGAAGGGACTGATGGACCATGAGCAGGGAGGACTTATTTGAGTCCAACACTGTCACTCTCAGGAGCACAGATTCCAAAGCAGAGCCCACTGATAAGGCATCAATCTCTGGAGCTATCCCCCATTATATAGGACCTGGGTGTCTCCAGAGCCCTCAGGAGCCCCTCTGTTTGGGGTGATATCCACTTTGGTGTTCTGTGAGATCCTACTGAGGTGTGCGTAAGCGTTACCTCTTGGATGATCTCCCGACTGTCTTTGAAGTCTCTTAGCCACATAAACACATTTGTCTTTAACTTTCCGCCCTTTTTTCAAGTTTTTTTTCCAGTTGTGTTTCCAGTTGGCACTTGGTATTAATCCCTCATTGCCAGGGAGGCTCATCCCCGGGGAGTCATGTCCCACGTTGGGGGGAAGGTAATGCATTCATATGCTGAGTTTGGCTTAGAGAGAGGCCACATTTCAGCAACAAGGAGGCTCCCAGGTGGCAACACTTAGGCACCCCATAACAGTAGGCCAAGTTTCAATTATAAGAGCAAAGACTCATAAGGCTAGTCATCAATAACAAGAACCCAACAGTGGGCCATACTCTTTGCCAGACACTGCCCCTGCACTTAGGGGACTGTTGCTGCTCCCTTGGAGAATGTGGCAGAGCTTTCCAAGCTGGGAACTCAGTATTCCCTCAATTATTGAGTGATTGTCTACCCACGGTGACCATGTGCCATCCCTTGATCCTTTGAACAATTTTTATATCTTTCATGTATATTCAGATGCACTTACTCCCATGAATCTCCCATCCCATACACCCCCCACCAATGGTCCTCTTCAACCCCCATTTTAACCCTTCTGTGATCTAAACCATCCTTGAAGATGAAGCCTATATAATGACCAAATACATTTAATAGGAAATGAAATAATAATGATAAGCTTAAATGCAAGAGATAAAATACAAGGAAACTCAGGAAAAAAGAACAAAAATTAAAATATTATTAACAGATTGGGACATTCAAAAAAAGAAAATGGGAAAAATAAAAATATATATATTTATTTATTTTTTATTTTTTCTCCTTTATCACTGCATTATTGGATGTCCTGTATGTACTGTGACACCTTCCCCCTCTCATTCTCCAGTGTCTCCCAAATTTTCATTTAGTTTTCAAAGAAGATTTAGGTCACAGCAAAGTCACACACTGAATACTAGAGATTCCCATGTACCCAACCTCCCTTCCTCTTCCCCACCCCATATTAAAACTTTTTTTTGTGTGTGTGGATGGTTATAACTATTATAAAGATAGTGAAACATAGCTACTTACATTGTCAATGGTTTACAGTATAGTTTACAATTTAGATGGTACAGTTTAATAATTTTTCATGATATTTACCATTCCTGTGTCCATTACTGTAAGTGAATGAAAAATATTTCCCATGGCCAGTAAATACTCCTTTCATCTTTCTTGTTCCTTCCTCCCCATCCTCCTGGGGTATATGACACTGCCTTGTCTTGACTCATGGGATGAAAAGATTCATAGTTAGATGCCCTGGGTATTCTAACCTGCCCTTCCTAATCTACTGACCTGTTTAGCCTGCACCACCAAACCCAGTAATATCACTACCCACCAGTCCTATCCTTCAATATGCCACTATACTCTATCACTTTACCATAGGTTATGTCCATATGGGTGATGGCTCACAATATACTCTTTTCTCTCTCTCCTTTGTTAGCCTATCTTTCAGTAAGTTGTTCTCAGAGACTGCTCCCTTTCCTCAATTCAAATCAGTGAGGTCATATACTGTTCATCCTTCAATGTTTGGCTTGCTTTACTCAACATAACGTCTTCAAGATTCATCCATGTTATTCCATGTGTTAGCACTTTATTCCTTCTAACAGCTGCATAATATTCCATTGTATGTATGTACCACATTTTGCTTATCCATTTATCTGTTGATGGACACCGGGGCTGATTCCACCTATTGGCAATTGTGAACAATGCTGCTATGAAGATTGGTGTGCATATATCTGTTCGTGTCTTTGCTTTCAATTCTTCTGGGTATATACCCAGCAGTGGAATTGCTGCATCATACAAAAGATCTATTGTTAGTTTTCTGAGGAATCACCAAACCATCCTCCACATTGGCTGGACCATTCCACAATCCCACCAGCAGTGGATGAGTGTTCCTATTCCTCCACATCCTCTCCAACACTTATATTCTGCTGTTCTTTTAACAGCTGCCATTCTGATGGGTGTAAGATGGTATCTCATTGTGGTTTTGATTTGCATTTCCCTAATAGGTAGTGATGTCAATCATTGTTTCATGTGCTTTTTAGCCATTTGTATTTCTTCCTTGGAGAAGTGTCTTTTCAGGCCGTTTGCCCGTTTTTTAAATGGGTTGTTTGTCTTTTTGTTTTTGAGGTGTAGGATTTCTTTATATATGTAAGATATTAGGCTCTTATCAGATATATGGTTGCCAAATATTTTCTCCCATTGGGTAGGCTGCCTTTTTATTTTCTTACATTTTTTATATAACATTTATGTAATCTAAGTATGTTTTAAAAAATATTTTAAAAGTCTGACTCCATCTAACCTACTACTGAAATTACTGAAGCCAAATATCTTTGCATCATTTTGTAACATGCTTATGAGTTCGTCATCTCTAATACTTTTTCCTTTTTTGGAAGATTTGGATTTGCTCTACTAGCTTTCATTAACTATAGGTATTTGGTTTCGTTTTTAAACTTTAAATATTGGCCTTTGATTATTTTCTTCATGGCAGCTCAATTTATTCAAATGAGAATTTGGAATGCCCTGACATTCTTTGGTTGTTTAAATTTTTTCTTGGTTTAGACCCATGAGGTAAGAAGTCACAAGTGTCTATGTATATAAATTGGAAAAAGTGTTCAAACAAATCAATAAATCATTCTTGACCACAAAATGATGGCACCTTGCAGAGTCTTCATCTTTCTGGTAAATATCTGCAAAGCCTAATAAAGTATTACCATTTGAAAAAAACAATTTCTGAAAAAATGACAGAAAGCACTGCCAAAATATATATATATATGCAGGGAAGATTCTATTTCCTACTTGAAATATGAATTGTGGATGTTGTCCATTTCATCCTTTAACTTCAATGCTTTGCCAAACTTTTCAAAAAAGGATGATAAGGGACCAGTTGGAATTTCATAAAGACTTGTTTTAATATCTGGCAGTAGGATTGCAAAATTGGATTCACTTGGATCACACTTGGATCTGTGCTGACACTAACAGCTCTGTATTAGTCAGCCAAAGGGGTGCAGATGCAAAATACCAGAAACCTGTTGACTTTTATAAAGTATATTTATTTGGAGTAGAATCATTCAGTTACCAGGTCATAAAGCATAAGTTACTTCCCTCAAAAAAGTCTGTTACCACATGTTGGAGCAAGATGGCCACCAATGTCTGCAAGGGTCCAGGCTTCCTGTGTTCCTCTCTTCCCAGGCCTCATTTGTCTTCTGGCTTAGCTTTTCTATTTCCCAAAGCCAGCTGTAGACTATCAGATGATGGCTCATCTCTCTTCCTGGGCCTCTGCCATGTATAATTGGGCCTTCTCTCTGCTCCTCTGTGTGCTTACTTCCCGGGCTCCTGCTTTAAAACTCCAACCAACTCCTGTGCCATGTCATTTTCTCTGTGAGTGCCTGCCCATCAAGGGGGCAGGGATGCAACATCCTACTGATGTGGCCAAAATAAAGCCTTACTCATTATTTAATCAAGTAATAGTGAAATCTCTTATTCCAATATAATATAATATTCCCAGATGGACAGACCAGTTTATAAGCATAATCAAATATCTATTTTTGGATTTCATAAACAATATCAAACTGCCACAAGGTCTATGGACAAAAGTAAGTTTATCAAGTCTAATTCTTTCATATATGCTATTTATTTCAGACAGACAAGAAACATCTGATGAGAAATTTATGAAGGATTTATAAAATATTTGCTTTCCTTTCAGAATTTTGAATTTTTCCTTCAAACATTTTCCTTCTAAATTCTTTGTCATCTTGAATGACAAGGAAAATTTCATTTCTATTTAAAGCATTATCAGAAATGAAGACCTGGCATGGATAGTCCCATTGACATTGCTCTACAAACTGCTGACCTATGTCCAGTGAAATGCCTTCCAGGTTCATCCATTACATTAATGAAAATTTTTACTCCTATTTTCTTTCAAATATTCAGGATAAGCCTTGTATTCCATATGTCCCCCCAGACACAAGTACTCTTTTTAAGTTTAGTTACTTATAAACAACTTTCTTGCACTGATTATCTGTAATTAAGTAAATATCTCCCGTTGGTAAGACAGACTGTGATACCATCCCTTGAAGCAAACAAAGAGATAGTGATGTCTTTATAATAAATACCAAAGATGTGACAGGTAGCAGTGGCACAATTTTCTCCATTAGGATGTAGTAAATAACCAAGCTGTACACCATTTAATCTGATACTGTTCACAGCTTCTCTGATTTACAGCAGTGTATGAAACCTGTCTGCTGCTACTCCAATAACTATTCTTTCTTTCAGATATTTTGCCTGCTTCTGTTGCAGTGCAGTAAAAATGGTTGGTGGAGGAATAATTCCTAACTGATGAAAAATATTTAGACCAAATCTATAAAGACAAACAACTTCAGTTAATAAAATGGTATGGTCCTTAGCAGCTGCCACTTGGGAGCAATTATGACCACTCAATCTTTCTGCAAGCCTGGGGATCAAGCTTATCTGTTCACTTCTCAAAGGCCTAAACATCTTCTTGGACCATGACTACAGATATAAACACACCATTTTTGAGACAGAAGCACTGAGTGAAATTTACAAAACTCCCCCTCCTTTATATAAACCCCACTCTTGGAGAGTAGAACCACCAATTTTGGGTGATGTTTCTATTCTGGCTACCATGATCCAGGGAAAAATATGTATTTTCTCAAGTATAGAGATGTGTAAGATCAATATTCTTGAATACTACATGAGTTGGAATTACTTCATTATAAGATCCAAGGTGAAAAATCCTCTTTATCTTGAATATATAGACTAACATGATATTTCCATAGAGACCAAACACAATCAACTTGTTCATAAACAAATGCTTTTGTGCAAAGCAGGCCTTCTTGAATCCTTGTCTTTCACCAATGGAACCACTCCTTTCTCTGTAAGCCAACCTAACACTCCTTTCTTTCCATAGGAGGAAACAAGGTGGAGGGCATTCTTTAAAAATGCATCCTTAATAGTTGCAGCATTGTAACAATGACTGGAGAGAAAGACCTTTTTTTTTTTTGGCTTTCACTCCCATTTGCTATCAGTGAAAAGATATCAAAAGCATGCTTCAGGGACTGACATTTTAATGTGCAGTCAGGGATGGAAGAATTCATCATAATGTTTAAATACTGCTGATTTGTTCATAATGGTCAGTTAAGACTAATAAATTAAAAACCCATAAGACAAGAATGTATTCAGAATGAAGTATAGAGAATAAATGGCCATTTCTAGATTAAATTTTTAATATGTTTTATTTATTTATTTTATATACTTTTCTATTTTTTAAAGATACTTAGATTGCAGAAATGTTACTTAAAAAATAGAGGGGAATTCCCATATGCCACACTCCCTAACCCTCTCACACTTTTTGGCAAAAACAACATCTTTCATTAGTGTGGTACATTTGTTACAATTGATGAGCACATACTGGAACATTGCCCTTAAGCCTGGACTATAGTTTAAATTATAGTTTACACTCTCTCCCACACAATTTTATAAGTTATGACAAAATATATATTAGCCTATATCTGTCATTCCAACGTCATTCAAGACAATTCCAATGTCCTGAAAATATCCATGTATTTCATTTATTTTTCCCTCTCTCTCCCCTCAGAACCTCTGGTGACCACAGCCTTCACATTAATGATAAAGGTTCTTCCATTGCTAGAATTACAATAAGTTTAGAGTAGAATAACTGTAAGTCTACTCTGGTGCATCATTCTTTCCACAATCCCAAGGATTCTGGATTGGTGATGCCCACATGACCTCTAATTGAGAGGGTTCTTATGTCCCTTGGGGCAGGTAGATGGAACCATATAGCTTACAGTTGCAGACTCTCTCTGTTCCTAGGGATGGTCATTGCCCATCATCATCACCATGTTTGTTGTCCTGACTGAGTCCAATGAACTGGATAGTTGGTGTTGCAATGCTATTGAGATTTAGGGCCCAACTGGCACATGGCCAGCCTAAAGAGTTAAGTTGGACAAATACCTATCAACTCTAGTACTAAGTATAGCTTCAAATAGAAGGGGTAGAAGAGTCATATGTAGAGAAACCACAAATGAGTCCAATTCTGTCACACTGAAGAAAATAAATTCCAAAGAGTATAGCAGGGTACCATACCTTTGAGCTATCTACCCTGCCTATAGTGTCTGGATGCCTCTATAGCCCTCAGGATCCCTACTATATGAGGCAATATTTACTGAGGTAATCAATGAAATATTGTTGAGACGTGCAGTAGTATAATCTCTGAAATGACCTCCCAATTCATTTTGTAATTTCTTAGCCATATAAACTCATTTGGCTTTACCTTTTCCACTTTAATCAAGGTCTTTTTCCAGTTAAATTGCTAGTTGGTTCTTGGTAGTAATCTCCCAGTGCCAGGGAGACTCATTCCCAGGAGTCATGTCCCTTGCTGAAAGTCTCTCAAGAGCATATACAGGGCGTAATATGGGAGAACAGACTAGCACGTCAAGCACTTAACGTTGTTGCAAGTAGCTATGAATTTTGTTCTACAAAGAGTGAAACTTGGTGGTTGCTATTGGTCCCAAGGGGAGGGGGAGGGATGAAAAGAATATATGGAACATGGGGCATTCTTGGATCATTAGAATTGTTCTACATGATATTGCAAAGGTGGATGCATACAGGACATGATAAATTTTGTCAAAATGTATAAAAGTGTATGTTGCATGAATTGTGGGAACAAATAAGGCAGAAAATGCTCAGCTTTCACAAAAACAATGAAGAAACATCCAAAGGCTGCCTAAAGGACCTACTTTGGGGAGCCAGCAGACCAGAACAGTGCTTCACACCTCCCAAGATCATGAGGAATGAGAGATGAAGAAGCCAAAACAACAAACTGTGAGTTACTAAATCTTCCAGGTGCCAGGAAGTTCTTCTCCCAAGATATTCTGTGGGGCTAAAATTCCTGCTAATTTCATCTGACTGAAAGGGGAGCAGATGTCTTCCTTCCCACCAGCTGTTACAAGGGAAAAGGGAAGGGAGGTCAGGGGAGCTTTAATTCAGTGAATTCAGGCAGCAAAGCCACTTTGAATCTTAGTTCTGGCCAGGTGAAAACAAAGGAAAACTGACAGAGAAACACCTCCGCAGAAAGGTGCACCAATGAGCACCACTTGCTAGCTGGTCTGGAAGCTACATAGACAGAAACTGCTTTTAGAGCTCCTCTCACCCCATCCCTGGGAGAAAATCTGTAAGCAACTAATGAGTCCTTGGCACCATTTTGGTAACTTAATCTGGGAAAGTTAAAAGACTTAGGATAAGTTGAACCAAATATCAAAGAAAGTGAAAAAAAAAAATAATTGCCAGGAAAGAAATTGACCATCAGAGTAAAATCACCAACATGTCAGATGCTGAGACATCAGCAAAAAATTATGAGCCATACTAGGAAGCAGGAAGAGATGGCCCAGCCAAAATAACAAAGCAAACATCTTGAAGAGATTCAGGATTTGAGAAAATTAATCAGTTATAATCACAAAACTGTCCTAGATCATTATAAATAATTGAAAGAAAATATGACTAAAGAGATAAAAGATATTAAGAAGACACTGGGTGAGCATAAAAATCAATTTGCAAACCTGGAAAGAAAAGTAACTGATTTTATTAGTTTGAAATTCATAATGGATGAGATTAAAACTACCTGAGAGGCACATAACAGCAGATTTGAAATTTGTGGAGACAGAATTAGTGATTTTGAAGTCAGAACATCTGAACTGGAAAAGACAGGAGAACTGTGTCCCAGAAGAAGAGAATGGAAAAAGGGCAGAAAGAAAATTTGAGGAAACAATGGGTAAAAACTTCCTTAACCTTATGGAAGTCATAAATATCAATATTTAAGAAGGACAACACACCCCAAATGGAATAAACATGTAGAAATTATCTGGAGATACCTACTCTTCAGAATGACAAATATCAGAGATAAAGAGAAGATTGTGAAATTAGCAAGGGAAAAGAAAGCATCACATACAAGGAAAACTTGATAACATTAAATGTTGATGTCTCATCAGAAACCATGGAGGAGAGAAGGAAGAGGTAGGATGTATTTAAGGTATTGAAAGAAAAAAACTGCCATCCAAGAATTCTGTGACTGGCAGAGTCACTATTCAATAATGAAGAGTTAAAATTATTCAAAGAAAAACAAAAACTGATAGAATATATTACCAAAAGACCAGAATGACAGAAATACTAAAGGAAGTGTTGCAACCTGACAGGAAAAGCAAGGTTGAAAGACTTGTAGAAGAGTGTAGAAATGAAGGCTGCTAGAAAGGGTAAAAAGATAAGCTATAGTATGATATGACAACAAAAAGTCAATGGTCAAAATGGATTAAGTAAGTAATGCCTTTACATTCATAACATTGAATGTTAATGGTTTGAATGCCCCAATCAAAAGACACAAAATGATAGAATGTATTAAAAAATATGACTGGAGTCGGGACAAGATGAGTGGGCACTCGCATTCTCTCTCGCAAAAGATGGCTGATTGGGGAAAGGATCCAGCCCAGGTGATCTGTTCTGGGAGCCCATGGAGCAGGAGCCTTTGAGGCATTAATCAGGAGGGAGCTGGACAGGGAGATAGATTGCTCAAGATAAAACTGTGAGATTTTAGCCTCATGGAAATCATGGGCCACTAAGCCCAACCTTCAGGACAAAGAGCCAGAGTGAGTGCCAACTCCCACCAGACACCCAGCAAGAGGGAGCATTCTCTGAGAGTGGGAGGGTTCTGGCAAGGGGGAGAGAGGGGTTTCCTTTCTGTAGGTTTGGTTGCCTAGACCCGCTAAGAGCTTTGGGGAACACATCAGCCGCCTCAAAGTGGTTCCAGGCTGAAGGGAGAGGCGAATCTGTTTAGGAAGCCTGATTTACCTAACCTCCATGGGATGCAGAGGCTTGGCCTGAGAGAGTGTGGAGTCAGCCAATTTAATAGTTCTGTGCTGAGGACTATGAGAATTTCAACTGCCTTAAGGGAGTCAGGCAGTGGGAAGCACTTAATAAGTTTCAAGATCCTATTTAGGGTCCCCTGGGAGGAGGGGTTGGTCAAGAAGAGGCTTGAAAAATCACTTCAGTATGGGGTACTCAGTCATCAGGGTCCCATTTGAATTTGAAAAGGGTACTCAACCTGACCAGGAGAGGGGAGGGGAGATCTGCTCATACAGCTTGCTGAATCTTGCTGCCCTACAAGAGTAAAACCTGCCCAGGAGAAAGAGACTGAATAGCTTTCTGAAGAGCTGGCTGAACCAGCTGGAGGGATAGCTCGGTGGAAGAATCTCTGCCTTGAATGTATTAGGTCCCTGGTTCGATTTCCAACTGCTCCAAGAGTGATGATTTACAGGGATATCTATCAACCAGCTGATAACTGTAGGACAGGGAAAATATAGACATTATCTTTGTACTAGCTGCTTTTGGGTCCATTATTTTACAAAAAAAAAGGGTACTTAAAAAATTTTTTAACTTGTTTACTCACTAAAACCCTCATCAAAATCTGCAGAGAGAAGCCTGCAGGGTAATTAATTGATTAACACAGGCAGCCTGAGAGGCTTCACAAGGGCCCAAGAAGGAACACTGTTCTTCCTTAGCTTTGTTTGACTGCTTGCTTGTGTGTTTGTTGGTTTGTTTTTTATTGTTGTTGTTGTTGTTTTGTTTCTTGTTTATCTTTCCTCTTTTCTCCTCCCCCCCCCTTTTTTAAAATTAGGTGCTGCTAGCTTGTTTCTTCTTTGCTGTTTCTCCTTCCTTGATTTCCCATTTTCTGTGTATACCCATTTTATCTACCAACACTATCTCTTTTCCTTCCTTCATATTTCTATCTTCTGCTTTATTTTGTGGTGCTTACATTCCACCATTTTTAATTTGTCCTCAACTTTACTGGTTTTGTTTTCTATCTCGTCTATTCGGTTTTCTTTTTCTTTCTTGCCTTTTTTCTTTCTGTCCTTTCTTTCCTCTTTCTCTCTCTGCTCAGCATTCTGGGCTTTTAAAATCATTCTATATATTTTTCTCTATGCCATTTCCCATTTCATTGTAGGTACTCCACTTCTTTATTCCTATTACTCTACACTGCTTACATGAGTTAAATATTCATTTTACTAAGTCTTATATGGCCCCTCTTCAAACTTATTAATATTTCTATTACCCTTTTTCTTTTCTTACCACATTCGATTTCTCAGGTCTTAAACTTTTTCTTTCAAGGGAACATAGAAAACAGCAAGGAAATAGAACAAGAAGAGCAAAGTATCAAAGAG
>JAQZBX010012680.1:0-40880 GCA_029593785.1 Cabassous unicinctus | reverse complement strand
GAAGGTTTATCCTTTCCGGCTGCCTCTTTTGGCTTCGCTTCCACTTTCACAGAAGCAGGTTTAGCGGATAGCCTCGCCGACCTCCTCTTGGGCTCCTCCTCCCCCGCCGCTTCGGCCGGGCTGACCTTCCTCTTGGGCATCTTGGCGGTGCTGCGGGACGCGGTCCGGGAAGAGCCTTCTCGAAGCCGAGCTCCCGGCCGCTACCGCCCCCTCCCGCTGCCCGAGCTGCTGGGACCAGCGGCGGGGTCGCTGGGAGAACCGGATGTAACCCGGTTTCTGGATGGAACCCGGTTTCTGGATTTTTATCGTGTACCTTTTGATGGACTATTATATCCTGTTTCTTTGTTTAACTTGTAGTCTTATGTTTCACACTGTAAATTTTAACATTTCCTGGGCTGTGCTCACTGGTGACCTTAGGAATTCTCCTACTTAACAGTTGACAGGCGTTCCAGTGTCCCCTGTACTCCCTTTGAACTATACTCTCACCCCCTCCTGAATGCTCTATTGTATGACTTAATACAGGTAGTCTTTTGCCCTAGCCCACTTCAACTTAATTGTTCTTATTATACTGCTTTAGCTGTCTGCAAAGCTCCTTCTCTGCCTTCAGGACAATTTCTGGAAGGTTGAGCCTGAGACAGGTTTCCTGGTTCAGTTTAAGACTTCCACTTGATGGATTGACACTGACATATGGGCACCCTAGTATGTGCATAGGGGTTTCTCTGCTCCCTCTAGAACAGGGCCAGGGATCCACAATGGGAGCACAGGCTGGCTCCATACCTTGCCAGGGTGGGGCTGGGCGAGAGGCTAGCCTTGGCCTCTACAAGCTTTGCCTATAGTTTTCCAGGCTGCTTTTTCTTGTTGTGGCACTTGCCCTGTCACTGCAATTCTTTAACTGTTTTCTGGAATTTTGAAGTAGATGGCTCTGCCAGCTTTTGCTAGTTCAAAGAGTCTGTGGGGTATGGCACCCTGGAGCATCTTACACCACCATCTTGGTTGACTTGAAGTTCACACCCTCCTACCATTTTTAAACCTGCATTTTCCTTGCCCAGTTACTGCAACCCTTTAACTGTTTTCCAGAGTTTTGAGTTAGATGACTCTGCCAGTTTTGCTAGTTGTTCAAAGATTCTGTGGGAACAGTACTCTGGAGCATCTTATACCAACATCTTGTGTGACTGTGACCAGAAGCCCATTAGATCTTTTTGATGTAAAGTATAACTACTTTTTGGGGGGACTCCCTCTGGAAATTGCATTTTCTCTCCTCTTCTGGAAACAACTTTTGCCTTTTGTTGTATTAGTATATTTGAACCCTAAAAGAATTTGTCATTATTTTCTTCGTGATTTATCCTTTCCAGTTAATCAATTGAAAATTACCTGTGGTTTTTGGCCTAAATACTTGTGTTCAAACTGCTTTCCCATTTGGGAAGAAAAACCCTAATTCATTAACATCATTGTTCTCTGGAATACAGTATCATTTCAGGAAAAATAAATTAACTGAGACTTCCAGTGTCCCATTGAACACTTAAAATATGAAGCCAGTAATTAATTGAAGATAGTTTACATAGTCCATAAACTTTTACATAGCTTATGTTTATTCTTTAGGAGAGTAAATTACTAACATTCAGCAATTCTTTCTCTAAATCTTTTCAGCGGGAAAAATATTCCCTATGCCTTGATGTTATTCTGACTCCACTGCCTCAGGTCAGCCTTTCTTGGATCCAGCATGAACATAAAAAATAAACTGAATAATGTTGGATCTAAAAACAATCATGTTTTGTTGCTTTAGTAAGAAATAATGAAAAAGAAGACACCAGAATTTATTCTGAAATGCTTTGTTATAGTGCAAAGGAGCTGTAGAACTTTTCTTAAACGAGATAATCTTTGTATTGGGAAGTGAGTTCTTTTTTACACGGTATCATTACTAATGGATATTAATGAAGATGAATTGGTAAGTGGTAGAGTACTTAAAGCCAAGATAAACAGCCATTATTTTAAAGCTCTTAATTTGTGAAGCATACTAGGTATGACCATAGTTGCAATTTCGTTGCTATTATGACGTGATTATAACAAAAAGTAAAAGAATGATTTAATTGCAGTTTTATCTGGATGTTTCTGAAGTACTCGAATAGTTTGCTTAGCTGTGCCTCTGGTAAACTTAAGAATACTCTTTTTATGTACTGCATGTTTTCTTTATAAAGAACATTTCTTTGTAATTTAGCCTGCATCTAGCCACTGTCTAAATTATTAATCATGTTCAATTTGTAAACTCTGGTAAAATTTAGTTTGTAACAAATAAGCACTTTATTACAGTATCTGAAAATGAGAGGTGGAATAGTTACGTGCTTTTGCATGTCCTTCCTCATTTTTTTTAAGAACACATTAGATTATTTGTCATTCTCATAATTAGAGAGTAGGAAATTATATATCTTCTTGGTGTAAGCAATTGTGGACGGGGTAACCTGTATAAGAAGGAAAGATTTAGGTAGGGTTATTTTCTACCTTCCCTGTTCTGTATCTTTACATGCTTGTGTAAATCGACTTGAAGCTCATTCATAAAAACCAAGGCCTTGGTGTATATTCGATTATGTTTAGGAGGGACACTGTCTGGCATTGCCTGTGAATGAGCCCAGGCAGCCCATTGACACTCCAAACAGAGTACCTCGCTCAGCCACCACTTCTTTGGCATTAGATGATGTTAGCCTTTGGTTACCTGTGGCAGACAAGCACATCAAAGACTCCTTTTGATTCCCTGAGAACAGTTGCTGTGACATCTGTCATTGTCTTTCACTCAAGTTGCTGGTAAGGGAACTACAGCATTTAGCATTTCAACAAGGACTCTAATGGAATCAAATATTAAAACAGAATTCAAGTCCCCATTTCCATCAGAGCTTAACAACCTCAGGAATGATGGTAAACAAAACATCTGGTTAATATGCTTGGACATCTTCTAGAAGGTGAAATTGTCACCTCTTTAATCACAGGGCCCTGTGTAGTCCCATTCTGGTCAATAGCATTTTTACCTTCCCACCCTGTCCCTCCACCCGCCACATACGCAGTCCATACTATGAGCTTCTCCAGAGTTCTCAGCGTCTGGCAGTGCTCATCTCTGCACATGTGGCCACACTGGTGGTGGTTCTCTACAGTGCCATTTCCTGTGAACATTCATCCACTTACCCTTTTACCAAGGTTCTTTCCTCAAGTGTCTGAGTAAGACTATGCAGTTCAAGCCCACAGAGGCAGGGAAAAGATGTACTCGTGGCAGAGCAGGGACCAGAGCACCTGCCTTCAAACTTCCCATTAGATGGTTCTTTCTGGGGCACCTTGACTGCCTGTGTGATCTAGTCAAGTATCAAGCAAATGAGAAGTGTTGTCCTTTTTAAGATTTATGTTACTAGCCATTTAGTAAAATTCCTTGGTCATCCTCAATATTACTTTGGAACGAAAATCAAATTGTACAAACAGAATTGTATAAAGAACAGTGTTAAAGGACTGGCAAAGACAGGTGGTCTAAGTGGTCTGCAAGGAGGAGGAAGAAAGATTCAGTAGCCCCTCATTTTATCTCTATCACAGATTTTATGTCTGCTCTGATTCCCTTATTTTATAGGTGGGAAAAATTAAATCCACAAAGGTTAAAATGACTTGTCCAAGTTCACACTGTCAGTGGAAGATATAACCCAGACTTTCTATTCCTACATTCATTATTTGATCCAATATAATACACTGCATTTCCCTAGTTTGGAAAAGAGGGAAGTATAATCATAGAAGTTAACTAAATCTGAAGCTAATACCACAGAACTGTGGAAAATATCTGAACAAGAAACTGTTAGAAAATGTGGTAGATCCAAATGAGAGTTTGCTTCCAAATGAATCAGTAAGTGCCGCATGTGATTCCTGGAAGAGTCTCTGCCATTATTACTATTGTATCAGTCAGCTTTGGCTCTGTAACAAATCACCCCAAAACTTAGTGACTTAAAAACAATTAGTTATGTTTTGCAACAGCCAATCATTAGAATCACACCATAGTGGTATTTTTACTGTGCTTTCTGTCAGATCTTTGGGATCTATTGTAATTAAATCCATACGCTTTGTAAGGGGTGCAATATTTCTTCTAAAGTTTAAAGACTACTGTTTTAAAAGAAAAAGGAAAATTCTTATTTTTCTCTGAGTTTTATTTCACATAAAAACTAGTGGTTTCACGACTGCAAAATCACATTTCATGTGACCCTTGTACCATTGTGATGCCCCAATTAATAAAAAAGTTAAACTCAGGCATTTTTGCTTAATTATGATTGTTAGTAGTAGCTTACATGGGATTTTGCAGGTTTCAAAGTTTCTTCATGTGATTTAACAACCTCCATTTCAAACAAGCCGTGCACATTGTCACACCTCACCATTCGTGCTGGTCTTTTTGTTGGGTTTGCTTTTTGTTTGTAATGGAAATTTTTAAGCATAAGTTTCCAAATATCGTTTCTGATACTGATTATTGTCAAGCACTTTCAGTGCAGGGTTGTATAAGTATGTTTATGTCCTGTTTGTTTGATTTCTAAAATGGGTCCATCCAGCATTCATGGAGTTTAAGGTAGAATGGCCTTCCCATTGTGTGCTGCTTTTTGCTCCTGTTAATGATTATCCTGTATCCCTTTTATTTGCAGTGTCTCAGTTTGAAACTGAATTCTACATCAGTGGTCTTGCACCCCTCTGTGATCAGCTTGTTGTACTTTCCTACGTGAAGGAGGTTTCAGAAAATACGGTAATTATTTTCACCCAAATCCAAAGGGATATAGGGGTTCCTTTATAGCACTATACCCAGATCAGGTTGTCCAGAAATGAACTCTGCTATAGCCTGAGCAGAACTTCCTGACCTATAAAATAAGGTCATCAGAGATTACCCTGTGAACCTAACATATTTTCCTTCCCGAAGCTCTGCTCACTGCCTGCCTTTGTGCCTTTTGCTGAGCAAAGGGGAGAGTCATATATTTTTTTTCTCTTCCTTCCATCCCTCTTGATATTTTAATCAAAAGGAATGAAGAATTCCTTTTGCTGAAAGGTGAAGAAACTGAGCTGACACCGCATTAGCAGAAACGACAGCAATGAAGTTGACCAGCTGCTACAACTGGGGTCCCTGTGGTCAGAGGGAATTACAAAAAGGGCAGTTTGTGATTTCTTTTGCCCCAGACATATTTGTTTCCAGCCCACTGGCCTCCTGATTCGAGTAACTTGATTATTGCTTTGAAATGGAATGTTTCCATCTCTCAGTTAATCAATGCAAATGATGGCATGAAATGTATAGCTCATAGGAAACAGCAGATAATCTGAGTTTTGTTATACTTGCTTTGGAATGAAGCCAATGTATATATGGTCCCCTGGAGGGGCGTGCACACTCAGAGTCCCCCTTGAAGCATAGGTCTACCTCATTCCTGGCTTATCTTTATTGTTAGAGTCCAGATTCTTGCCAGGAAGGGGACAGGGTGACTTCAAGGCATAAACAAGGAGAGCTTATTGTAAAGTATTTGCTTTTGGATGCTGTGTATAAAAGAAATTGCAATTGATCGTCTAGCCCTTTACAGTACGTAAGCTCTCTTTCTTTGTATCCTTTCCTTTCTTTTTTTTTTTTTTTTTTTTTTTTTTTTTGTCTTTTCAAATGGCAAGGAATAAAATGGGGAGGAAAAACCCTGGGAGCCCCAGTCTTGAAGTAGTAGCTACTCTCGAGCATTTCTCTGAGAGAGCCCTTGCATTAGGAAGCCATCACTATAGTAACCTGAAGCTCTGGGCACCCATGTTGCTAGGCAATGAAATGCTGTAGACTTAAGTGAACACTCAAACCTACTAAAAATCAATAGCGTTGGCTTCTAGCCCTATTGCAGGACATCAGTTTATTATTATTTTTTTGAAAATAGAGAAAAGCAGTGGCTCCTGAGGGAATAAGTAGAATGCTTTTTGATGAGTGATATGGAGGATTGAAAGAAATAAGGAAAGAAACAGTAAAATGAAAAAGAGAAAGCCTAATAAACAACTGACGAGAGAGAGAAAGCAAGCAAGCAAGCAAGAAAGCAAGAAAGAAAAGAAAGAGGAGGGAGGAGGCAGGAAAGGACAAAAGAAAGAAAAAGAAAAGAAATCTTTATTAACAAAAAAGGCTAAGGCCAATGTCATAGAGCAAATTAACAAATAGAATTTTTTTTTCAGAGGAAGTGAGTGCCTTGGAGGTCATTTAAAAATGTGTGTGCCAGCATATATGAATATAACCAGATGCTCAGTTTCTGTAACCCCAAAGGACACCTTAAATCCTTGAAAAGAGAATAAACGGATAAAATTAAGGCAAAGGAATAAAGAGTCAAATTTCAGGCCACCCTTTCCCCTCTTTTATTTCTTTGGATTAAAGAGATGATTTAACTACATTAAATAAAATTTGTTTTTATATCACTCATAATATTTATCTCCCCAAATAGTTTCCATGTTAAATCTTTTACATAGTCATAGTCACATGCTATTGTTTTACCCTATTTTTATGAGCATTATTCCGTTATCTTTCCTTACGCTTGCATTGTCCTCATCCTTATCATTTTCATAGTTGTGTAATATTTCATCTCATTGATATCCTCTAATTTATTAAGCTGTTCCCCTAATGTTTTGCTTTTCTTTCATTCATTGATAAAGCACATGTATGTTCAGAATCGTGCGAGGCACTGTAGATCAAAGATCAACAAAGCCAAGTTCATGCTCTTAGAAAGTTCAAAGATAAGCAGACTCTTTAACTAGTAAATAAAAGTTGTAAAATAATAAGATGGATCACAGTCTTCATGCTTTCCTTACCACATAAAAGGAGATTTTAATATGGTTTTCTTTTAGTATATTTGGTTCAAATATTTTTTTCTGTTCTGCTAGTGTTCTCTTTTTTATTTTTGGTGTTGTCATAGCAGTTAATTTTCATGTTCAAATCTTTCAGTTTTTTCCTTTATGTTTTTTTTTTTCCCTGTTGCTTCAAAACTGTGAAATTTCTCGTTTTTTCCTAGATTTGATAAATTATGATGTATATCCACTAGTTTTTTCTCTGGTACTATTTCATCTTTCGTAGTTATTATTTTATTTTTGGAATGTTTTGAAAACTAGCTACTTAGTTTTCCTAACAGTTGAACAGAGTTGAACAAAGAAATCTTCTAGTCTTACTGTTTTATTTAGGAAACTTGGAGAGTGGGATATAGTTCTGGGTTTTTTCCTTCAGTCCCCCCCATCTATGTTCTCTGCCCCAGTCTCACTGCTTTAGCTGTTGTTGCTTTGGAGAATATTTGCATGTATGTTTTATGCCTATATACCTAATATTGAAAAAGCATGAACTTTAAAAGTAAGACAAACTTGATTTCAAGTCACAGGTTTATCCACCACAAAGCCCCATGTTTCTGCAAAGTTACTTATATAACTCTGACCTTAGTTTACTTTTCTTGAACCTCAGTTCCTTCATCTATAAAATTAGGAGCAATTATCCCGAGCTCTGCAGGGTTAATTTGAGAATTAAATGAGAGTAACCTCTGTGTAAGCACCAACTAGGTTTGTTGGACTGTCATAGGCACTCAGTAAACATTAACTTGTCTTTTCCCTTCTCTCTTGACCTAGAGCTTACACAGCCCAATATGGCAGTCACTAGGCTCATCTGGCTATTTAAGCTTGCCTTAGTTAAAATTCATAAAATAAAATTTAAAAATCCAGGTTTAAAAGAAAACATCCAAGTTTCTGTCACACTGGGCATGTTTCAGTTGTTCAGCTGCCCCCTGTAAGTGGTGGCTACCGTATTGGACAGTGCGGCTGCACAACATCTCCAGCATCTCAGCAAGTTCTGATTGAGAGAGAACTCTTAATCGTCGACTTTTCAGCCTTCCCAGCATTACTCATAGTGGCAGTGATTTGGATAATGGAGCAGTTTGTGGTACAGTTTTTACTGTCTCTCCCGTAATGGATGGAAGAGCCTGTAACAAAGTTGCCCAAGGAGTAGGTAGCCCATCCTGGGCCTCCGCTCTCCCTGGAGTTGCTTGGGCTGCAGTGGTAGAGCACTGACAGGACTTAGAAGTACGTGGCCTTGTTTATCCCTCACAAAAGGTCGGAAAATAAAACCGGGCCATGGCGCTCTCTCCAGCGTGTTGTTAGAAGAGCTTATGTGCCCTGGAACTTAAAAATCCAAGGCATTGATGACTGACCAGAATTAATTTGTATAATTTATAGGAATATAATTAAAATGAACTTTTTTGCTCTCTTTTTCCCTTTAGGAAAGAGAATTCTGTGCCAGGCCTAGATTGGATATCATCCAGCCACTTTCTGAGACTTGTGAAGAGATCTCTTCTGATGCTCTGACAGTCAGAGGCTTTCAGGAAAATGAGTGTAGAGATTATCATTTAGGTGAGAACTATCAAGGATGTGGCTCACTTTATTTCTTATACTCATGGGTTTTCCCCCTTCCACTTGACTGGCACAAAGGTGAATTGAAATTGAGGTACTGACCAGATCTTAGAGACCATCTGGGCAAGCCCCTTGTGTTGAAAATGGGGGAGCAAGACCCAGAGATTAGATTGCATAATTTTGCCTGAGCTCTAGCAGCCAAAGGGGGAGCAGAGACGAGGCCAGGATTGAGGTGAGTAGGCTCCTTGTTCCTTGTCACTGCCTTCTTTCTGTCGTCTTAGCTATTTAATGCGATGCTTCACTTACACTGGAGTCAAGCAGCTTGGTTTTATGGTTGTCATATACACTCCCAGCTTTATGGCCCTAGAAGGTGTGCTCTGGAATGCCAGTGAAGTTGTCTTCCTGTTTGTGGCCAAATGCACAGAGCTTAGAAGAGTGTCTGGCACATGCTAGGCATTGGGTGAATATTTCTTGAGCTGTGAATGAAGATCACTGCTCAGAAATAAAGGCAAAACCATTCCTGAGGCAGCTGTGTTTTTGGGTGCCATCTTATCCTTGTAAAGTGAATTACGTTGTATGAAAATATAACAGTTAAGCTTTTTTAAAAATCCTTGCCTCCTTTACAAACAATTAGTATATGGTTAGAACATTTTCATTTCTCATTTTGGCCACGGGAAATGGGGAAATACTGTATACATGCTTGAGCATTCTCATGTGAAGGTCCTAATCAGTTGAAAAATGTGAGTATATGCTGCCTTGGCAAAGAGCAAATGTGATTCGCAACTGAAAGCGTTCAATCTAGGTATTTTGCTCAGAGCAAACTCTACTGCACACTTAGAAACCCTTCAGAACAGATTTTATAATTGAATTCTGCATGAAACCCTCACAATTGGCATTGTGAACATGCTGGAACGATAGATTATGTCCCCTGGGCTTGGGGCATCTGTCATTATGCTTTAGATGGCCTTGACCTGGATGGGAAGGAAACATTTTTCGCCGACTGTGAGGTGTAATTGTTCTGGAAAAATGGAAGAGTGCTCTAAATGGCCATCAATAAAGTTTATATACAGTAGATGAAGTCTCATATGCAATAAGATTCAGAGAATTTTGAATACTATTTTTCAGTTGAAGTCAGAATATTAATGCATTGAAACACAGAATTTTAAACCCACCTTATTTTTTAAAAGTTCTTTGGTATGTCCTCCCACCCTCCCTTCCATCCTCCTTCCTTCCCATCTTCTTTCTTTCCTCTCTCCCTTCTTCACCTTCTTCCTTCTTTGTCTTCTTTCAAATTATTTTGCACTTAAGTTATTTTAAAAGCACTAAAACATATTCATCATTCTGTACCCCTCCCTCACTCCTACTTTTCCACTTGCTCCAAAGGTAGACGAGTTTTCCATTTGCTCTCAAGTTACGTAGCCTAACAGATTCCCTAAAACCATTGCTAAGTTTCTGCTGTTGAGTCTGCTGAGTTTTTCCCCTCTTCTCTCACCTATAGAGTACTCTGAAGGAGAATCACTCTTTTACATCGTGAGTCCAAGAGATGTGGTAGTGGCCAAGGAACGGGACCAAGATGATCACATAGACTGGCTCCTTGAAAAGAAGAAATATGAAGTAATTTTGATTTTACTTTCTTGAAAGTATTGACTAGTTTGTAATGTCGAGAGGATAAAAGGTTTTCATAGTAAATCCTTCATGGAGTTGAATTTAAGTGCCCCAAACCAAAAATATGTAGGAGGCTCATAATTTCCCAATTCACTTTTTAGAAATTAGGAGGGGAAAAAAAGACTGCAACAAGATTGACTGGCTTTACTATTAATTGGGGGAGAAGTTGGTAGTGGAGGAAAAGGTGGGCTAGATCCAGCCTATTGAAAATTTTATTTTGTCAGTTTTTGAGGAAAATAAAATAGGGATAGTATTTTGGTGTTGACTGATTGGATTTTTAGTGTAATTATTATCACGTGCAAAATAAAGTTGTTAAGTTTGTATTCACTTAGGATGGTTTTAACTACTGATTCAGAGAGGATGACTTTGTCTACTTCCTTAAGTCTTGGTTCAGACTAATTTGTGTAGTTATGAACCGGCATGGTTTTTGTTTTGTGAAAGAAAACATTTTTTTTCAGCTTTAATAGATGCAAAGACTTTATTGTATTGATTCAGAGAAACTGTATGGGAGGGCTTATATACTAAACACCTAAAACAAACAAACAAAGAAACAAACCCATATAGTCCATCTATTTGTTACTTAAGTTTGCAATCACTTGAAAGAATCAGTTAGGAAACTAAATCAAGGATTTGGGAAAACTTTTAAAACATTAAAAAACTAGTTAGGGTCCAGGCATTGATAACTGATTCATAATCCACTTAGAACCATATTGCTTTAGATTTAGTAATTTCTTAAAGAAATCATTTTATGTTTTAAACATTTGTGGTTAAAGTAATAATTGCAGACTTTCCAAAATAGACAAAAAAAATCTGATGTTACAAAACTTAATTGCAGATATACATAAATTATGCATATAGATTACTTTTTATTGCAGCAAAGGAAAAGTGTCCCTTCGTCAATATATATGTCATACAGATTTAGAAAGACATATGAATGTTTTCATTTGGAGACTAGATTTTGTTGTCTTTAGATTTGTGTCTGAAATATGACTCCGGTATCCTGATGTGGAAATAAATTCAAAAGGAAACAAGAGAAGTCTTCATTTTGGTTGACTGCTTTTGTTTGAGTTTGAATTGAGTGAGGTTCATTCAGCCATAGCATTAAAAATTCCAGTACTTCAAGCAGAAACCACAGGAAAATAGGGCTTTATTTTTATAGTCCAGAACTTTAAGACATAATGAATATAGAATATATAACCTCAAAATCTTTCTCTTCCACTGTCTACCATTTTCCCTCTCTCCTTTCCACTCCTTTTATCTTACTTATGTAAATATAGGAAGCTTTGATGGCAGCTGAAATTAGCCAGAAGAACATTAAAAGACATAAAATTTTGGTAAGTATATAATTTGATTTTCTGTAACTTGCCTTTTGGTAAATTTTAATGAGACTGAAAATAATCTGAAAAGAACAGGTTCTTCGTACCTTTTGAGAATTTGTTTCAAACTAATTCTCTAACCTGTAAGATCAAAATATCTCATTTTATTGAATCAGTTTCTGCTTGTGAACAAGAGACTTTAACATGTGCTAGGAGGTAGTTTTTAGATAATTTCAGAACTGTATTTGTGAAATATACTTTAAACACATAGCTTTCCAATTATGTGTGTAGAAGTTTCTTTAAATCATAGGTAAAATCACATTTTGGCAACATTTATCAAAAGAGTGGTTTCCTAAAGCTAAATTGTTTCAGTGTCTCCATAAGAACAGACTCGATTGATGATGTCATGGATACTAATCTGGAACATCAAATACATTTGTATTACATTTTGGACTCTAAAAAAATACAGTGATGGAAAAGTCCATTCCTTTGCTAACTGTGACAGTGAACATGCAGATGGAGAACAGAAAAGAAATCACATCCTTTGAGTGTGAAGAGTCCTTTAAGATCATCTAGCCCAGGACCCTTGTTTTACAGATGAAAACTGGAAAACTTTGTCTTTCGTGGCTATTTGGCTTTTAGCCCAACTTCCTTCTGCCTACACTCTTCCCACCTTAAACTTCTCTGTAAAACTCCACATAAAAGTATTGTTTCCCAAAGAGTACAAATAAAATAATTCAGAAGCTAGAAGGAGAAGGCAGAACCAGAGGATGGGTGTTGTTGTTTTTTTTCATTCAGAATTGTGGACAGTAAGTAAGGATTATCTAGAAATGTTGCCAAAGACAGCCCAGCCAGTGAGTATAGTATATGTGAAGATGCAGAGATGTGAAACAACTTGGCCTGCTAGGATATGTGGGGCAGTTGAGGGATTTACAACTACAGAGGTGGTAAAAGCCAGCTCCCCAAGGGCCATATATACTTAGGAGCTTGGCTTTATCTTGGAAAAAGTAGAAGCCAATTTAAGCTTTCTGTGCCACATCAGATGTGCCTTTTAGAAAGATAACAGTGGTAGTGATAGGGGGTCAGAGGGAGGCAGCTAAGACAGAGATCAACTGGGAGACGTTTTGGTAATCCAGGTGGGAAGTGGTGAGGACCTGCACAGTGTCAGTTGGAATGGAGAGGTGATGAAAGATGAAAGACATGGTAAAGTAGAATCTTCAGGACATGGTGGCCCAGCTGTGTGTGGACGGGAGAATGAAAGCACAAAATCTGCATTGACTCCTGTGCCTTAAACTTGGTCCTCTGGGTGGATGGTGTTACTATTCACTGAGGAGAAATGAGGAATTCTGTTTTCAACACAGAGTTTGAGACACCTATGCGACATCCTAGTGGAGCTCAAGAAGGAGATCTGGACTCAGAAATAGATTCAGGAGAGTCATCAGCAAACAGTGTCAGTCGAATACCTGAGTTTGAATCAGTCCACACAGAGTTGAGTGTATAGTGACAGAACAAAGAACGATGAGTGAGCCATCTGGAATGCTGACATTCAAGGGATTATGCATAAGAGACAGATTTGGAACAACCAGATGACGGTTGTATCATAAAAGCTAAAAGAGGAAAGAATTTCAGGATAGATATAGTTAAATGCTTAGGTAGTTGAAGTAAGTAGGTCAAGGGTAAGACAAACCCAATTAGTCATTTGTACACGGAATTTGGCAATATGAAAACAACTAGTGAATTTTATATACATGTATTATTTATTCTCAACATAGTCTAGGAAGTGAAAAGTAAGTAGGAGGCTATGAAGTACTGTTAAATATAGATTATAAGGTTGGGTGTGAAGTGGAAGAGTGAACACTGATTGAGGGGCTGTGGCATCATGGGAAGGTAATTGTTGGGTGTTTTGTGTAAGAAAGACACTTACACATGCTTACGCTAAGGTAAAAGAGGTAAAATAGAGGTTGACATTAAAGGTGTACAAGGAAAAGAGGATGAACAGTAGAATATGTGTGACAAAGCGGGGAGAGGGTATTGGACATGAGGAAAGCAAGTTGGAGGGACTGAACCTTGCAGAAAGATTATCCATAAATACCATGATTTGTGATCTGCTTTCAGAGAAATAAATTTGGGAACCCCTTCTTTTTTATCATTTGTTCCAAGAGATTTGAAATATGATTTCCTACATGGTAGTCATTAAAGTAAAATTTCAGTAAACTGAAAATTTCGAGCATTTCCCTTTCCTCTTAAAATGAGCATGTCCTGTACTTTAGTTATACATGGAGTTTTTCTTCCAGCCATATCTGCCATCCAGGAAGAAATTTCTCATAAACCTTTTTGTACATGAAACATAAGTGAAAATTCAAATTTTGTTATATATACCGAGTTTAAGCTTCTTGTGAGAATGCTATTGGTAGAAATAATATTTCATAAGAAGAGTCATAGGGAAATCAAGCAAGAGCTGTCCCCCCTGTGCCTCTGGTGATACTGGTCACCTCAAATCCTTTCAGAACCACGGTGTGAGATAAGTGAATAAACATAATTACTGAAGCCAAGCACTTCACTGCTGTGAAGCCCAGTTCCTTCATCTGTAAACTCCTTGGTTTGAATTACATGTTTTTCTGAGCTCATTTTTACTTTAGCATTAGCTTTAATATTTATTTCCCTTTAATATGATAGCCTGTCATTGCATTTTTCTTATAGCGTTTCTTGAGGCTTAGGTTAGAGAGGACAGGTAGCTCCCTTTTTACACATGAAGGCACAAGAAACATCTTCATATTCAGTGACAGCATGGAATTGTTGGATCATGTTTCTTTATTGGAGATTTCTTTGCTAGAGAATGTCTTAGAGGGAGGCAGATTAGAAGCTTTAAAAAATAATAACAATTTTTTTTTAAATTGAGAATTCTGAAATTTATGAAACCACAAACAAGTACATTTAAAAATGAACATGTTTAAGGAAATAGCAAGCATAATTAAATAAAGCAAATTAAGACATAAACATTGCAGTCAGTAGTGCTAATGTGACCCTAACATCATGGCCTGCTCAGAAACTGAGACTAACCATTTTCGTTGTTCTAGTTCAATTATGACATTCCTTCTTTTAATTTTCCCTAGGATATCGGCTTGGCGTATATAAATCACCTGGTGGAGAAAGGAGAGTATGACGTAGCAGCACGGTAATAATTGTATTTTCACAGTTATTTGTTACTATAAGTAGAACTGACCAGGATTAGAGTTTTGTAGATGCTGGCAGAAGACATGAGGCTCCTGGGTCAGAGATAAAGGACTTGTCTCAGCAATAGCAGTTGAGAGAGTATCAGCATTTGTGCCAGTTCCCCACACCCCATTTGCTACAAGGCAACATGACGAGGACCAGGTGACCTTGCACATCCAATGGGTTGTATTACAGGAGAGGAGCCCTGAGCTTAGGGTATCTGAATCTTTTATAGTGGGCAGTAAGCCTGCCTGACCTTTGCTCCAGAGGAAAACATTATTATACCAGACAGTTAATAAGCCTGCCCTTTGCTCTGGAGGGACCCACTATCTTTATCCTTTAATACCCAAGGCTATTTGCTCCACAAACATCCTGGAAAAGGTGGTCCACATCAAAGGCAGGCAGTGCCTCTGCTCACAATTTATGCAGAAATGCAAGAGACTCAAGGAGAATTGTCTCCCAACAGAAGGGTGGTAATTAAATGGAAGCAATCAGAGCCCAAGCTCCTGTCTATCATGGACAGAAAACAAAGTATTCACGGTGGTTGGGGATCTGTGCGAATGGCTCCTGCTGCAGCTTTGCAGTTCCCATCCACTTGACTACGTGGAAGCCTGTGAGGCCTACTGTTAGTCCCCGTGAGATTTAAGAAAACCTGTTTTTCTCTTGTTTAAAACAAGGTATTCCAAGATAAGTTGAGTCCAGAGAGCATGCTACATTCCTTTTTATATTTAAATTCAGTACAACAAAAAAGCTAGTTATATAATTAACAATGATAGAGACCTACAATGCATCATTTACTGTTCTATTGTACCCAATGTTATTTAATACAAATAACAGATCAGAAATTAAACCTTAGGGGACTTTACTAGGGTGTATTAAATATTATAGAACATCTATTAGCATTAATATTTAGAAGATATGTCGTTATTTTAACTTGAAATTTAAAATAAAAATTCTTCCATAAAAAATATAAATAAAAATAAAATAAAACAAGGTATCATTTACACATAAACAGTTATTATATACTATGGTAGGATTCTGATGTTCTGCAGTCTAGTTTTTTGTTTGTTTGTTTGTTTTTTATAAGGCTAAAGACACAAATTTATTAGCTGGGGATAAAAGTCTGTACAAAAGCAGTTGAACAGATCAAGTATCTTGGGGAAGGATCAGAGGAAAGGAAATGGTCAACTGCAGGTAAAACAATTGCACAAAAATAACAATCCAAAAAATTGCACTGCATATCTAGGGCAAGATTCAGATGAAAAAGAGCTGAGAAAATCTGAACAGTTAAACATGGGCTTTTATAAAGGTCTAGAATAAGTTAGACCAAATGTCAAAGAAAAGCCTTAACACAAAGCCAATGAACACTTCAGAGGAAACTCAGAATTTGGAACAACTAATCAAAGAAGTTCAAACATATCTCCTAAATCACTTCAAGGAGATGAAGGAAAATATCCATGAAAAGATAAAGAATATTAAGAAGCCAATGTGTGAGCATCAAAAAAATTTGAAACGATGAAAGATATAAAACAGAAATAATGGGGATGAAAGGCACAATAGAAGAAATTAAAAATACACTATAGACATAAAACAGCAGATGTGAACAGGCAGAAGAAAGAATCAGCAAACTATAAGACAGGGCTATCAAAATCATGCAGTCTGGGAGCAGAGGTGTCTCAATGATCTCCTCACTCTCGTCAGCTTTGTAACCAAATGAGCCCCTCTTCATTTATTTTGGTTCTTTGGGATCTTTAAGGGGGAATCTCTCAGTCTTGTACTCACAGATAGTTCATGTGGCCTTCACCCCCTTTTTCCTCAAAATGGACATCAGTTTGACACTTTTAAAAACCTTGTCAAAAGATATTTGGTACAGCAGATAGCCTTGCTGCTGAAGAGCCTCCACAAATTTTATCACCATACTGCCTCCTAGGTGCAAACCCTCATATGGACTGGTGAACAGTGGGTCCTGAGAGGGCTCGAACCACACTAAATAGCCTCTGCTGGTTGTCCCACACCAGGTATTTTAGCCAAGCCGGGTGGGTTTTCCCACATGCAGATGCTTGGACCCCCCGTGCCCAAAGTACGCGCACGTGGACTCACCAAAGCTGTACAACTCTTCCAAGGGCACATGTTTCTGGAAATTGCAGTTCATCCAGACAATGAGAGGCCTGACCTTGGCAAACCTATCAGTTTCAGTGAGTTCATTGTTATCTGCAAAATACAGGTATGAGAAGATAAGTTCAAATCTATCCCTTCTAATTACATCAGCCACAAGGTAGTGATGTGAATCAGGAGATGTTTTCCAAAACATCCTTCTCCTGGGATAGCAGATCTACCCACTTAAAATCAGAATGCCCAAAACATACTTTAGTTCCTGGGCTGTGAGACCCAGGTTGAAGTTTTTCTGCCAAACATAATGATTGGTTTCATTAACAATGAAATTAATGGTTCCTTCATCAAAAAACCATTCAAAGAGGCCTACAGTACTCAGTTCTTGGCTTTTGAGATACTCGATATGAGGATCTGATGCTACCCAACAGCCAAAGTCGGGATGGATATCTATTTTGGTCCACACCAACTGAGATTTGACACCTGTCTTCTGCCTCTTCTTCACTGGCTGCAGCTCCATATCGTCATGGTCCTCCCCAGCGCCAGAGTCCTCAGACACAACAGAGGCGTGCAGTATGCTCACAGGCAGCCAAGCACCTCACCGGTCATGTTCATCACCAGAGTTTTCATTGGTGAAGTCCCCCGCAGCGTTCTCAGGTGGAGAGATGAAAATCTCCTGCCCACCATTGCCAGGCTCTTCTTCCTCTAGAGCATTCAGAACCTCAAGTAGCTTAATGGACTTCACCTTTGGTAGTGCCTCTCTCAGAAGTGGTGTGTCTTCTGCAAACTGCAGTCTACTGGTCTGCAGTAGGCCCAGGCTCTCCCAGGATAGCCAGATCAGAAATATAGCATTCCATGAATAATTTGTGCTTGGGAGTGAAGAGGGAATTATTTTAGGCTGTTCGTGTTGTAAAAGAATCAACATAATCATTGAAATGGATTTGGTCAAGCAGGTGCAAATGAAGGAAGCCTTTGCCCATTTCCTAGGAAATACTGCAGTAATCTTTAGGGAGGTCAGGCATTCATGAAGCTCTGCACAGGCCAGGAAGGGAAACCAACTTGCAAGGGATAAGAAACTAGAAGCCTTCCTGCGTGGACCTCAGACTGAGACACCATTCGTGGAGGACAGGCACATTCCATTGTCTCCTTTCCTTCCCCCAACATCCGGTCTTGCTCAGAAGGGCTCTTGATAAACCCCTGTTGAATCTGAGGCCTTGAGGGTGAAGTCATGAAGAACTGAGCAGCAGATGAGGCTGTTGTCTTTGCTCCCAGAGTCTGAGTTGGAAAGCGGAGACTGATGATTGCAGGCAGGAAGTTTATTGGGAAGCTCTCCCAATGAAGGGGGTCTGAAGAATAGACTTCAGCCCCCCTGCTGGCATGGCAGGGGTCTGAAGAGAGACTTCAGCCCCTGCAGTCGAGTTTTGTAGTCCATTTGCTTAAGCAGTTCAAGACTGGCACTTTGGGTTGGAGATTCGTGTGATGAGATTCCTTCAAGGCAAGAAAGGCCCCCAAATAGCTGTGGCCATCTGGATAAATAGGGAATTCAGAACAGGAATATCCTTGGGAAAACCCCTAATTGTAGTCTTTTTTACTAATGTTCGTGATTTCTGTCAGCCTTGTGTAGGCAACAAGAATGTCTGCCATGTGCATTGGCACTTGGTATAGAAATTTTTCAAAAATCTGGCATGAGAGATTTATCTAACCACTGGGGAAAATGTCCACTTATTCTATTTCTCTTTATTTTTTTATTTATAATTTCTGTCTCCCTGGGATGTTTTTACTGGCAGCAAATGCCAGAAAATTCTTGGGAAAAATGCAGCACTCTGGGAATATGAAGTCTATAAATTTAAAGAAATTGGACAGCTTAAGGTAAGCAAAGTTTTATTTTTAACTCTTATTAATCTTTAGATGTAGTATATTAATATTGAGATGGAAATAAAGCTAAAAGACTATAGTAGTCAGTTATCTGTGGGGAAGCAAGTATTACCTAAGCTGGAAAGAAAAATCAAACTTTTAGAAATTAATTTCAGTATTTTATAGGTATAGAATAATATACATAATATATATGTACATCATACATTATGTGTATGTGATGTGTTTATATGTATTTATATTCTATCTCCTTCTAGTCCGCTCTGTGTTTGTAGGAAATTTTCATATTCTTCTTTCCACTTTTAATTTTTTATATATCACCTTTTTTTAACTTTATTTTTAAAGAAACTTTAGATTACAGAAAAGTTATATTGAAAACAATAGGGGATTCCATATACCTCACCCCTTCCCCTCTCACATTTTCCCCTATTAATAACATCTTATGTTAGTGTGTATATTTGTTACAGCTGATGAGTAAATATTGAAGCATTACTACTAACCATGGTCTGTAGTTTACATTATGGTTTACACTTTGCACTGTACAATTTTATCGGTTTTGACAAAATGTATAATGGTCTGTATGTGTCATTGCAATATCATGCAGAACAATCCCAGTGCCCTAAGAATGCCCTATGTTCCACCTGTTCTTCCGTCCCGCTCCCCTCAGAACCTCTGGTAACCACTGCAACTGCAAGCAAAACAGTTCCTTCCATCTGCTTCATATTCTTTTTAATGAAAGTGGGAAACAGGGTCTTATCCGATAGATTGTAGAATATAAGATTTGTTTTTTCCGCCCGGATTTACAGAAGAATTAATATATTTTTAGTTTTTGCAGCTCTAAGGAATGATTTTATTTCCTTTTTTATCTTTCAACTAAGTTGAAAATATCCAAATCAATCAATACAGTATTCCTATGTTTGGTTAATACATTTTGTTTAAATTTTCTATATTTGTGGGCCTTTTGAATGCCCTCTTGGAGTTATAAAAATGCTCTTAAAAATTCTTGTTTACTCAGCTGGTCAGTCAGTCCTATGACTCCTCCTGTACTTGCCCCATAAATGTCACGGTTTCCTGGAAGTCCCCCAAGGACAGGTCTGGTAGTGTTTGTTGGGCTGCTCCTGGGAAATCTTATTCAGTTCTGTGGCCACATTTTATCCTGATGGTTCCATAACCGAGACCTCTCTTTTGAGTACAATATCTGTCTTAGTTTGCAAGGGCTGCTCTGTCAGGTACATTGGCTTAAGTAACAGGAATTTATTGCTTCACATCTTTGGAGGCTAGAAGTCCAAAATCAAGGTGTCAGCAGAATTATGCTTTCTCTGAAGTCTGTAGTGTTCTGGTGGTGGCTTGCTGCGGTCCCTAACCCAGTCTTTGCCTCTGTGACATGGCCATCTGTTTCCTGTCTCCTACTCACTCCTCCTCTGTTCATTAAGACTCCAGTCATATTGGATTAAGGCACTGCCTGATTCAGGCTGGCCTCATCTTAATAGGATCTTCGAAGGTCCTGTTGTTTTAGTTTGCCAAAGGGCTGGCGATGTAAAGAATTAGGAATGTGTTGGTTTTTATAAAGGGTATTTACTTGAGGTAAAAGCTTACAGTTCCAATGCCATGAAAAGTCCAAACCGAGGCACCATCAGAGATGCTTTCTCAACAAAGTCAGTTATTGTTGATCCTGGTGTGTAGCCATGTGGTGAAGCAAGATGACCACTGACCTCGGCCTTCCCCTCCAGGCTTACTCTTTCCTTTTGAGCTGTTCCATGGGCCCAGCCACTTGGGGCTTTGTGCTTAAGTGACTCTCTCTCTTACATGTCAGGATAAAATGTGGTGGCTTCCTTTCCATTGTCTGTCTGAGTGAGTCTCTCTGTGTGTTTCCATTTATATCTGACCAAGAAAGGGGGTAGAGACTCAACCTGAGTCACGCCTCACTAATGTAGCCCACTCAAAAGCCCTAAAGCTATATTATCAAGTAATCTATTCAAAGGCCCCTCAACTGAATTTAGTGCAATCAAAGGATATCACACCCAGAGGAATAGATTAGTTTACAAATATAATATTTCTCTTCTTGGGATTCATAAAATAATTTCAAGCTGCCACGCCCAGTGACAAATGAATTCACATCCACAGGGCAGGGATTAGGACTTGAACGTATTCAATCCATAACAGTATCCATATTTCCAGCTGTGTGGTGGCCATTGCTATTTAGGTATATTGCTATTTAGACGCTTAATGTGAATTCATTTTCCTTCCCAAATTTGGCCCTTCCTCCTTTCAATCTGTGTTCATGACATCATAACATACCCACTTCCCCATACTTACTATCTCAAAGCCACTGCCCTTATTCTATTTAATTTCCACTTCCTGTCAGTTTTACCTTGTTAATACCAATTAGGTCCCCTTCTTCCTCTCCAGTACCACTGCCTTAACTCTCACCTGAGCTATTATTACAGGGGCCTTCTGATAGATCTACGGGCATCCCCACATGGAGTTAGCTTTTTTAAAAATAAGTCGGGAATTCTCCCTTCTCTAATCTTTGTTGCTTTGCTCCTGTACTTAGGGTAAAATCTGAAACCCTTCCATGATCCCACTTCCTGTCCAGCCTCCTCTCCCTTCAGGGACCCCGTCTCACATCTCTGAGCTTCCTGACCTCCCCCAGACACATAGAATGCACAAAATGCGCATTCATGGCCACATGTTTTTGTTTGTGCTGTTCCCCCAGCCAAAGGTACCTTGCCCCTTCTTTTCTTTCCTGATAGACCCAAGGCATATGTGGTCTCTCTTCCATACTCCTTCAGATGCAAGAGTCTCCTCTGCTCACCACAACACTTCTAACACTTATCACATAATATCACAGTTATCTGTTTAAATGTCTGCTCATCTTTCCTTTGGGGCTGTGAGCTCCTTAGGGATGATGACACCAGCTCTGTGTCCCCTCTGCAAAGTGTGGTGTTTGGTGCATATTGCATTACAGAGTTATTTAACAGTATTTGGAAATTTGACTTTAACACAGCACTGATAATTTCCAAAGAGCACAAGCTATACTCCCTGCTAATTTCAAAAGACAATTGTGAGTTTTTAAAAGATTGAAATACTCTAGTTTAGGGAAAAACAGATAAATAGAATATCTATATTCCTTTTTACTTAAGAGGTTGGCTTTTATAATCTCTATGACCTCTTCCTGCCTATTATTTAGATTTTCATTAATTCATCAGGAAAGACAGGAGATAAAGGTTAACCTAGGCACTTTTTTTGTTCTTCATTAATATATGTACTTATACATGTATACTTTTAAAAATATATTGTTATGTGTTATGAGAAAGTAGAATATATTTGAATCTTTTGTCTTCGTACTAATTTTCCAAGTACTCTGCTACCCTAAATTTTAAAAGTAAAATATATGTTTATATTTTGTGAGTAATTGGAATTCAGTTTTGTTTTGCCACTTTTTAAGGGATATTTTTTTTCCTTTTCCTTCCCTAGGCTATTAGTCCTTATTTGCCAAGAGGGGATCCAGTTCTGAAACCACTCATCTATGAAATGATATTACACGAATTTTTGGAAAGTGATTATGAGGTATGGAATTCTGACATGGTAAAATGTACTTGTTCTCAATGGAAAATGTTAAGAAATCTAGAAAATTATGCAATGAAACAATTGGTTTAAAGGAAACAGATTTGCAGTGTGCGTGTGATAGATGAAGGTAAGGCAGATAAACTCTGATGATAACCAGTGTTTGTGGAGAATGCACATTTTAATGATTTTTAAGGATTCCTTAAATTTACCTCCTTGAGAAAACTAAAGAAAAACAGAGAAGTGTGGTTTTGTGGATTTCATAAAAAGAATAACTGCTGCTGTTTGTACTTACACCATCCCTGAAGAATTTAGCACTTTCTAGAACATGAGACTCAGTTTTAAGTTCACCAAAGAAGGATTAAAGAGAAGTTAGAGGATGGAGTGGGGAAGGAAATTAGAAAATGATCTGCTTGGTTATTGAAGAAAGACAGTAAGTATATTGGACATAGTACAAGGATAAAGATAGTACATATACTGTTTTTCTACTATACTCTGTGCACTTTTGCATGCATATTGCCATTTTAAACTCTAAACACTTTGAGAAAAGTAAAATTCCAATTTTACAGATGAAGAAACCAAAGATTAAAGAAATCAAATAACTTGCCCAAAGCCATATGTTTAATAAATAGTCATGCCAAGACTTGAACTTAAATTTAGTGTTTGCAAGCACCCAAGGTGAATTGTAATTTTTAAAGTTTGTTCATTTAACAAGCATTTATTCAGAAAGCATCTGTTTAGTGTGTTATACTCCATGAATGTGATAGGCCAGGGGTTCTTAACCAGGGATCCATGGGGTCCCTGGAAAGATTTCAGGGGGTCCTTGAGCTTGAAATGAAAAAAATTAACTTATTATCTTTATTTTCTCTGACACCTAACTGAAATCTAGCATTTCCTTCACTTATGAATGTGTGCAATAAATTATGGTAGTATTCATTTCATATCACTTTACAGTTGTTGTGTATCTTGAAAAATCAATTTTACTCATCCATAATTCAAAATTACAGTAGTTGTTAGACCCGATGCTAATGAGTAACATAAAACTATCTGCTGCTACATTCTGAGAAGGGGTCCGTGATTTTCACCTGACTGGCAAAGGAGTCCGTGGAACAAAGGTTAAGAACCCCTGTGCTAGGCACTAGATATTCAGATGTGAATGAAATGATGCCTGTTCACATGAGTAGCCCATGGCCTAAGTCAGGGGTTCTTAACCTTTTTTGTTCCACGGACCTCTTTGCCAGTCAGGTGAAAACCACGGACCCATTCTCAGCATCGGAGGTCAGAAAAAAATAAAGACAATAGTTTGATTTTTTTCAATTCAAGCTCACGAACCGCTTGAAATCTTTCCATGGACCCCCTTGGGCATCCGTGGACCTCAGGTTAAGAACCCCTGCAGTTTAGAACATGGTCTCTCATTCTGATAACCCAAATTTGTGTTCCGTTATTTTCACCAAGGTATTCCTGGATATATGAGAGCCAGGCATCTTGATGCACGTGTGACCTGTGTATTTCCTTTACTTTTCTAAGCCTTTTATCCTTAGTATAGAAGAGATTAAGTGCTTTAGCATGAATTAAAGTAATCACACACTTTCCTTTGTACATATCAGGGCAGTGTGAACCTTCAATATGATAGGGCTGGAGTTTCCTCATCTTCTCTTGCTAGCATGTATTATATCATAGCCTAGTCTTCTCTAACAGCATGGATCTACTTGTTTCTACATCTGTAAAGATTTTGTGGTAATAGTTTCTACCATGTGTTTCTGGGTACCAGCTGACATTGGCTAGAGGCATGGTTCCTGTTCATTTCCTGTTCATTTCAGTTCAGTTCAATAAATCTTTATTTGGAACCTACCAAGATCTAGCACTGGACCAAGTGCTCAGTTAGATCCAAGAGAAATACTAAACACTGTCCTAGTCTTCATAGGATTTACTAGCTGACTGGGAAAACCACATTAATACTCTTAGCAACTGCAAAATAAGTAAGACAGAGCAATGTGTTCTAAACGAGATCTAAAAAGAAAAAGGCCATTATTGGCCATACTTATTGGGAAAGGTTTCTTCAGTGAAGAAATGGACTTCTGGTATGTTCTGAGTACACAGAGTGGCTGTCATAAATATTCCATCCTTGTACATCTTTCCAGAAGAAAGAGAATTATGAGTATTCTGTGAAGATGATAGAAGGGACTGTTAACTTTATTCAGAAATACTGGAGTATTATACTTTTCCTATTTTTGAAGTAATGTAATCTAAGCCTAAAATTTTTTTTAAAAAATTTTATGATATTATAATTCGTTCACAGGATTCAACTCTTTTTCAAGTAACTTTTAAATCATGTATCATCAAAAGTATCCTATTGGCTCATATCTGGAAGACTTTTGACTGAGACTGTGAAAGAAATCAGCACAGTCTAAAACATCAGCATGACTTAAAATTTCTCCTGAATGTTTTTAGGATGTCTGCCTGGCCAGTACTATAAGAAGGCTATAAATAATTTGTTTTTACTGTCATAAGCACTCATAAAATTATACATATTTTAGCTTCCAGTATTCTTAGTTTAATGTTTAATTCCTAATTAATTTGTCACATAATTGATCAGATTGCAGTGTTCAATAACAACACTTTTTAATCACATCATGGAGATGAAATTTTTTGTGCTGCTATAGAGAGCACTAAAGATAAGATTAAAAAAAAATAAACTATGCTTCTCTGGAATATTGACTTCTAATTTACACATTTCCCTAAAAAGTTCTGAATTAACAGTGTTTTCTTAGAATTGATGATGCTCTTTGACTTTTTCTATAGGGTTCTAGTCAAATAGATATGGCCCTGCCTATTAATTTACAACGTAACAGAATTATTTTAAATAGCCAAGCTTTGTTTCATAAAATTAACTGACGAAAGGTATGAGCACATTAAAAGTGGGATGATTTCTATGGCATTTCATTCAATGAATACTTTTTAACCTTTTATCATTTTAATGGGTACTGATTTTATCATATCAGCTCCCTAATGACTTTGTCCTCTAATTAATAATTATGGTCACAGGGGTGATTTTATCAATATGTCTTAGCTAGCAGAGAAAAGCCCAACATGAAATGTAATAAATGTTTATTTCTGTTTATGTTGGAGTCATCATTCTTTTATCGCACAATATGACTGGTCATTTTGTTTTATTTTACATTAGAAGTTAGCAGTACTGTGAAGCCATTGTGTGGTAGGGGAAAAGAATAAAATGGAACTAAGCTTTCTTCTTTCCCTGAACAGTGTTATTCCTGATTTGGGGATTCCTGGGAGCTGTTGGAATTGGGGTGGAAATCTTTTGGGACTTCTTGACCATACATTGCATACAGTCTTATGAAGACAAGAAACTGATCCAACTTATCAGTTTGTTTCAGAAAACATTTTAGCGTTCTGGTTTAGCAGTTTTGTAACATTGACCATCTTTCCTTGTAAATCTGCTCCCCAAATCCCTAAAGTCAAAATATAATAATGTTAATATATACTAACGTTGCAATTTGAAAGAGAAAATGAATAATCTGTTATTCAGATCTCTTGCCATCCTGCCTAGAGGTTACTTTAGTAAAAAGTGGGTGGAACTTCAATGGAGACTATATTCCTGGTGCTTTTGTAATTTTCTTACCAAATCCTGGTGCTTTACAGAAGCAACTTCTACCGGACTGTTTTCACTTCTAAATACCATTTAAATAAATTCAAAGTCGTTCATTTAAGGCATTACTTGAACTATCACTTGATATTAATAATATAATTTTTTTCAACAACCTGAACATTTTTACTTCTATTTACTGTCTTTTAAATACCTCTAAGGTTTTTTTTCCCTAAAAGTTGTCAAGGATCAGTAAATAAACTGCTCCACCATACTATGAATTTTAAAACCTGAGGGTTAAAGTTCAAGGATCAGGAGGGCAGAAGCTACACAAGGTACTAGCCAAGAATAGGATCAAAGTAAACAGGATCTGATCAGAGGGTCTAGAGTTATCTTTCAGAACCCCCAGTATTTTAGATACAGAGATAGCCAGGGTAAACACTAGGGAATAAGACTTGAGCCAAAGTCCCAAATTCCAAAATAAAACTAGGGTTTAAAGCCAGAGTGGAAAGAGGACAAAGATAGAAACTTGTCAAAACTTGTCAAAAGTAGGATATCAGGATTTTCTGAGTAGATTATTTATGAACCTACAAAAGATGGTTTCACTGCGGGAACAGCCTAGTCCCAAGCAGGCCCACCTTGTACAGTTGTCCTGGATGTGCAGTGCACAATTGCACGTCAGCCCAGACCTGAAGTACATAGAAAGTAGTGGGGAAAGCAGCTGAAACTTTATAGTTTTATAGTCCAGAATGTGGAGGGAACAAGTCAAATCTAAACTCTATCTATGCAGGAGGACTTTATGGAAGGAACAAGACCTCTTTCTTAGTTGTACATTTCATAAAGTAAAGTGGAAGGCCTCACCTACTTCCCAGGCATATTAAATGGAGGTTATCAAGCAGTTATTCTCCCTGCCCCCATTTTCTACCCCCAAACCCATAGTTTAAAAACTGATGAGATGCTTATTGACTGACATTTTAATCCTAAAATTATTTGGTCTGTTTTATGAATGCTTTCCAAGCATTGTTTCAACCATTTGGATTGTTGTCCTATTTAATGAATGTTCTTCTGTTTGTCCTCCTGGTTAGGGTTTTGCCACGTTGATCCGAGAATGGCCTGGAGATCTGTACAACAATTCAGTCATAGTTCAAGCAGTTCGGGATCACCTGAAGAAAGATAGTCAGAACAGGACTTTACTTAAAACCCTGGCTGAATTGTGAGTATATTTTAGTGCTTCTTTCTTCAAATCAAACCACATCAAAAGTTTTTTTATATTGTAGAGTCAGCCCACTCTGAATGGGGAAGAGACATAAGAGGGAGCCTTTTATACTATTTTTTTTTTATTCACTGGTTGATAATAAACATCAACTAGAAGATAAGGAAAAGGTATGAAACTGTGCTCTTCCATTGGGGTTTGTTGCACAGAGGAGAAGCAGCCTAGTCAGCCCCAGCTGCCTTAGGCCGTGGTTAGGGGCAGGGGTGTGCCAGGTCTCACACTACTCAAGCTGATGGCTTTCCCAGGGAGTGAGGCTCTAAATTTGTTATTCTTAGATTTGCAAGTCAGTTAATCTCTCAAACCTCAGATTCCAAGTCTTTAAAATTACAGGTGTCAGTTCCTTATGGGATTATTTTTCAGGTTTATCATAAAGGGCTAAGCATTGTGGCTGACACAGACGCAAGTCTCAGAAGATGGAAACTGCAGTATAGTGAATGTGTTCTGTATTTACTGGGCGACTTCAGTAACCCAGGCTTTGTGCTAGATGCCAGTGAAACAGGGAGAGCTAAGATGCACTCCTGCCTTGCAGAGCTTTGTCTAGTGAAACAAGAAGCATCCTGCAGGTGTACTCAAGAAGAGTGTTCCTGCCTCAACCCCTCGTCTGCACCTCTACAACCTCAGACCACCCCTCTCCCATCTTCCTCCTTTTAAAAACGGTCTTAGAATTCAGGACTGTTGAAGGCTTTCCATAGAGGGAATTGTGTTTGTGGCATTCTGCATGGGAATGCTAATCATTGTCTCCTGGAAACATTGTTTTGTGTGTTCTTTAGATCCCGTAGGGCTGTTGATAGTGGACTTACAGCACAAGTTAGGTTCACATAGCTTTGAGGAGCTGGCTTAGCAACATAATCAATGTGAAAAACATTATTTCAATGGAAAAATCACATTTCAATTTTATGCAACCCTCTTACAATCCCAGTTTTCTGCTGAACACTGCTTGTAAGAGTTATTTGATTCTATTACTAGAATGAGGATTTCTTTCATTTTGGATCATAGTTTATTTGCCTGGTGTATAAATTTCTATAATAAAATTTTGAAACATAGTCCCCAAATAGAATTTTTATGACTTGAGTATTGTAAGTTTTCAAAACTTTGGATGAGACCAGAGGTATCATTTTGAGAAAGAATTACTTATTGGTCACATCTAGTTAAATGCCAAGGAGGTTTTCAGTTTTGAATCTTATAAAACATAATCTAGATTTTTTTTTTATTAGAATTGCTGAACGTTAATGTAAAAACTTTTGTCTTACCAGGTACACCTATGACAAAAACTATGGCAATGCTCTGGAAATATACTTAACATTAAGACATAAAGATGTTTTCCAATTAATCCACAAACATAATCTTTTCAGTTCTATCAAGGATAAAATTGTTTTACTAATGGATTTTGATTCAGAGGTAATGTGCTTATTTAAAACCGATACATTATTTTTACTACTACAGATTTTTAACAATTAGGCATACATGCAAATGCTGGATGGGGTAATGGATCACTTATCTTGGCTGAGGCTAATCATGCACAGAACTCTGATCCTTGCCAAATGTTGATTAGTTGTTCTGGGAGCTGGAATTCAGGACTTCTTCCCTTGACATGGTTGTCTTGTGAAAACAATCATAATTTGATGTAGAACTTTAAAATACAATGTGTGTGTAAAGTAATTTTTAGTAAAACATTTCATGTAATTCATAGAAATTAAAGAAATAGGCCATATGCTGTGGCTCTTTTAACCCACTCAATTTTATGTCCTAGAATTGAAATTTTAAGTAAATTTAATTTTTGATCCACTTATTGCAGTTTTATTCTTTTGACATTCACCCATTTAACACGTGAAGTTTCCCTTGGTCTCAGTTGATGCTCGGGTACAGACATGTGGAGTGTGTTATTTTATTTTAGAACAAGTTTCGAATAGTGGATCACTTGATTAATGTGGGGACCCGGCCTCCACAGTGCACAGGGACTCCTGTAAAGTGATGCAAACTGTGTTTTTTAAAGGAAGTTAATGACAAGTGCTGGTGATGGAAATAAGGAAGTTCTCAAAACACAGTAGTTCTTATTCAGAAAATTGAAATTTTAGATAAATCAAAGCATAGAATCCTTAAGGCTCCAAAAGGGCTACTTGCATTTTTCAATTATATTTTACTATATTTTGGGGGTATTGCGTGCTGTATTAGTTTTCATAAACAATTTCAACAAGAGCTAAATCTACCTTTTTCTGAAAGATGCTTTTAGCCCTTTCTTAATACTGACTCCATCAAGTCTTTAGGGACTGCAGCTCTACAAAAGGTTAGTTCAGTTCTGAGGAAGCTCAGGTACAGCGGTTCTGCTTCTCTGGCAGAAGACGATTAAGAGGAAGAGATGCTTATATCAAAATGAATTGTCTTTCTCGCCATAGCCAGTGTCTCATGCCCGTCCCCCCACTCATATGTCTGGAAAGCCTAGTTTTGCATATGTAGTTGTGGAAAAAAAGATGAAAAGAAGAATGAGCTGAAACTAATTGTTATTCAAGGTTTTGAACCGAAGTTAAGGAGTCTTAGAGTTTTCTAAATAGACCTTAGGGATAATCAATTGCAACATCCTCAAATTTCAGAGCGAAAAAAAAAAAAACCAGACAAAATCTTTGGGACAGATAGCTAGGAGGAAGTATCAAGTCAAGAGCCAGGTATTCTGCGTGAGCTCAGCCTGGTGGGCCCTCTTCCCGCCACCTCTTGTTATGAACACTGTGTCCAGTTTTGTCTTCCCTGAATGTTAAAGGTGGTTAATATAAATCCTAAAAGCCCATAAGCTCTATATGGTTCTGCCACTTTTTATTTTTCTGACTCTTAGCCTTTTCTCCAGCTCCCTATATTTGGGGGTCTCATAGGTGTGGCTCAGTCAAGGGTCAGGGAGACAGAATTCTTATGGGACTGGTAATGAGATGCTCTCTACTACCTAGAATCACAGAGAACCCGGAAGGCCAGACATCAAAGAGGCTAGACTTTGTGTCGTCAAGATGTTTTGTATTTAGTAACTATAGCAAGACACCATTTTAGTAGTATGCAAAATACACAGGCCTCAGATTGAGACACATTTGAAAGTGCACGCCTTTACAAATATCTCACATAATTGTCATTTTAAAGCTAAGGGCCTCCTTAAGTATAGAAAATAAGCCCTCTTCCTTTAACCATGGTGGCATGTACAATACTTTGTGTTTAATGTTCTCTTCTTATATGGCAAATTTCAGTAATTATGGCTATTTTTACGTTTCAGAAAGCTGTTGACATGCTTTTGGACAATGAAGATAAAATTTCAGTGAGTTTCTTGTTTTCCTGTGTATTACCAGAGCTGTTCTGGGACCATGACAGCCATGAAGAAAAGAGATGTTTATCACATAATTTTGCAGTTGTGTTTATGGCTTCATAACTCTACATTTAAATTTTCTTTTTTCCTGTAGATTAAAAAGGTAGTGGAAGAATTAGAAGACAGACCAGAGTTGCAGCATGTGGTGAGCTTGGCAATCTTCTCTTGCCCCTTTGATCAACTGCTGTGACAAACCACCATTCAGTACTGGCGTGAGGATACTGGAGTGGCCTCACAAGGAGATTAACCCTCATCTTGGAGGCTGACCATAAGCAGTATTCTACAATTATACTGTGAATCTCACACTAGGGATTAACTGTGGTCCAGGCACTTAAATTTTGCCTCACAATTGAATTGTGACCAAAAAAACCAAAATGTCATTTTGTGCATTTTTGTGATATCATGTGATGATCTGGAATAAGCACCTTTCTTCTGTAGTTACCATTCAATATAATTATGGTATCAATTAACAGCAAAAGCCAGCACCCCAGTATGTGCCATGCAAGTATCAAATTCTCATGTCGAGGAAATACCCTCAAACCTTTTTGTTCCCAGGACCCCAGGATGATAAAGAGCAGAGCCTCGTTTTTTGTCCCTCTTCCTGACACTGGCTAATCTCGTTTCCCTCATGTGGTTTAGGTTGCTGTGCTACCAAGGCCCATTTTTCTGGATTTCCCTGGAGGCTACATGGATCCTCTGCATTGCTGTCATCATGGGGATAAAGTAAAAATAGATGTTTTCTGGGCTTTTTAAAAAATATACAAGAGAGAGTTTCAGTTGAAAATAGGCATTGTACCAGGAGGACTATGGGAATGAACATAAGGAGCGTACTTGTATCTTTGTCCACCTCCTTGCACCCCAGGAGGAGGCGGGGAGCAGAGCATTTTCTTTCAGAGTCAGTTCAATACTCCAGGATAGAAATATGATGCTTTTTTCCCCCCGCCTCAGGGGTGGTACAGATGTTATCACTATATTGTTAATGCTTGAGACTCTCAGGATTATCTGCTTACTCAAGCAAGGCTCTGCTGTGCTGACCACCTTGGGAATTTGTTTATAAAGCAATGATTTCTGGCCTACTTAAGCCATGAGACAGGATTATGGGCAGGAGGTATCTCAGTGACAGTATAATTAGTGCAGTGGTGAAATGGTGGCAGGGCCCACACTAAAATGGCTCATCTTCTCTGTCAGGCAGTATAATGTCTCTATAAATTCGGCCCGGCAGATATGACAGAGCCTCCCTATCTCGTTTGCACCTCTGGAAAACAGGCCCGTGCATCACAGCTCACGGACTGACCCCCGTGCCCATGGGACCGGCAGTGGTCTTTCATCAGCCCGGCGTGGCAGTGCCGTGCCTCGGCTCCACACATGCGCTCAGTCTGCCTTCTCTTGCCTCCCTTTCTTGCCTTAGGGAGACATCAGCCTTTTACCTGAGGAGTGCTTTCCTAATGTGCATGGGTCATGGTTTGGCTTCTTGAGAGAATATCTACAACAGCGAATGTCACACATCAGCTGGGCTTCAGCGACAGGCTGATGCTTGTTTTATTATGACCCAGGAACCTGAAACAACCACTGCGGGTGCCAGTGCACTTTATGCGATGGGTCTGATTAAGCTCTCCCTTCCTTCTTTGGGTCTTGGGGTTTTTGTTTACATTTAACCTTAACTAAACATTGAACACTGATTTCTAACTTTCTGTGTAATATATTGATAGACTTTAATCTTGCGTGGGAGTAAGGAGGAGGTGGATGACTCACTTCCTCTGAGGTCCATTAACTTTATCAGACAGCTGGGATAAGGAATGTTTTGGCTGAAGAGTTCGGAACACCTGTAATCTGCTTGATTTTTACTCACGTCTGTCTGACGGCAAATGAACACATGTTGCTGTCTCCACTTATTGCTCCTTAAGGGGTTTGTTTTTGATGCCACTGTAATAGACAGCATTTCATTGCAAACACAGACACTGCTGAGACTTAAAAAAGAGGAAATGCAGAATGTATGAAAATTAATTTAGTGCTTGCTACTTGAGAGCATATGCGTGCTACATGACTCTACCTCCTTTCATATAATGAACAGAATTTTTATGATCTAGAACAACCACTAATCAAACATTTTAGTTTTGAGGTGAAGCAGACGATGATGGCAATATTTTTATCATTTCTGTAGTGTTTATAAATGCTAGGCATGGCTCTTAGTAATTTATAAAAGGTAACTCATGTAATCCTCATGACAATCCAATGAAGTTTTTGTAGCTAAGGAAACTGAGTCACAGAGATTTGCCCCAAAACACATCATTGATAAGTAGCAGAGCCAGATCACTCAGGGCCATTCTAGAGAAAGGTCAGAATCTCCTTGGTCTCCTGAAGGCATTCTCCTTTGTATTTCTCTATCGCCTGGAGATTTTTTTTTAATTGCTTCTCCCCTGACCTCTCCATTGAATCTTTCAAATCTGGAAAAGGAAAAAAAAAAGCAATGTTAAGCAGGTATTGATTTTTTTTTTAAATATTCATGGTTTATCCTTTGTTCTTTTTAGTATTTGCATAAGCTTTTCAAGAGAGACCATCATAAGGGACAACGCTACCATGAAAAACAGATCAGCCTGTATGCTGAATATGATCGACCAAACTTACTGCCATTTCTCCGAGATAGTACCCATTGCCCACTTGAAAAGGTAAGCCACTGACTGTCCCACCTGTACACTTCAGGTTAAGAAGTTGTCATTGTTGGTATCCTGTTTGTCCTTCTGGTCCTCTGGTCTCTACTTATCCAGCCCTGTTCCAAGGGAAGACTGTGCTGGGACATTTTGATGAGAAGAGGAGGTTCTGTTTGATTAGAATTGGGTGAGGAGCTCAAGCATTTCTATGACAGGTGTAATTGGAATAAAGGTTTAATCTAAGATCTGGGATCATAATCAACCACCTAGGAAAAAAGATAACAAGATTCTAAGTCACGTTACCAGGATGAAAGTGGGGCCACAGAGCCAGAGCATGGGAGGAAGGCATAGTATGTCCAGAGTCAGAAGCACATGTTCCAGTCGGGAACCAGGTTTGCTAAGTCAAAGTCAGTAACTTAGATCCTGTACCCTGTCTGCTTTAAATATCTACTATGTGTCTCTCTGTATTTTTCTGTCATATTGCTTTCCATTATAATTATCTGTTTACTAGTCTCTCTGTTAACCATTATCCTGTAAGTTTTTCAAGGACAAGGAGTTGTCTTACTCATTTTGATAAAACCCAGTACCCAGCACAAATAAAACACAAAAAGTCTGTTGCATTGTGAGTGAGTGAATGAATGCATACATGAATATATATAAGATCCTCATTAGGGCTAAATATGGGCTAGTAAATTTTGTGAGACTGCTGTTTCAAAATAAACTGTAATACTTACTATGTATATACTGGCAACTGGGTGGTCTTAAAGCCAACAGTATCATTTCCCACAGTTCCTGATAACCATCAGACAGTATTGTTTCCCACAGTTCTCGATACCATCTGGAATGCTAGCTAACATCTCCAAATGTCTTACTGAATTCAAAAGGCCAGATAAAAAATACTTTTTACTCAGCCTTGTGTATCAACAGAACAAAAATTACATATTTGACCCAAAAGAGACATGTATAAAGAGGTTGACTGATAACTCACAATCTAGACACACTCAGTACTTTCATAGTTGCTTCTTCAACCCATTTGCTTAACTTTCAGTGTATTGGATTTACTATGAACCAGTTTCAACTCAGTGGATTTTTTACAGTTGATGAAAAATTTGCCTGAATATTTATTTATGAAAAGCTTTATAATTTTATGTTTTGGGCCTAGGGTATATTCTCAAGAATAAACTTGGGAATACATCATCTTACTCTAAAAATAAAAGCAAGTATTCCCTTCTTCTCTGACTATAGAATCTTGTAATCTAGAAAAGGAGAAAGAATCTTCTTTTGTTTGTATCTCACTATTTGAGGAAATGTTATTTGTTTCTGGAGAGGACATGACTGTCTCCAGTTGAACTTCAGACAGAGCCATTTGGATGATGAGCAGCCATTCTACGTTCATTTTTCTCACATGCTAAACCCAAGATGCAGAGGCACTGTCAAGACTGCAGTGTGTCCATGCTTCTCACACACTGTCAGCCCATCTGATTCAAAGTTTTTCAAGTCTAGCAGTGCTCAGCAGAAGGCGCACTGCTCTACCCAAAAGGGGATCATTCAGAAAATTGCAGTCCTACACATGGTTATTCTAATACATAGGACTTGCTTAGAGCATTTGTGTAGACCTTCGAGAATTTTTCTTTCTGTTCCATTGGGAGGGGAAAAAAAAACAACTTACATATGAATGAAGACAATGCAATTCCTTGAAATCAATTATGTTTTAAACACACTATTTTTTTTAATTAGCTCATGTTTTCCACTGACAAATTTTGAACACAGTTGTTTAGAAATGGTAATGGTAAAACAGACCACTGTAAGATATCAAGGCAAGAATCCGTATTTTTAGAATTCCCTAAATGGGCTTCCAAGTTACAGGTCAATAAGACTTCTTCATAAAAGATTCTCTCTTTGTCAAGTGACCCATTGTAGGAAATCTGTTTATTTGCAAAACAAACAACAACAACAAATGTCACTCTCTCCTTGCTCAGATAAACCAAAGCTGTCTTAAAGGATCTATTCATGACTTAACTTAGGAAGAATCTCACTCCTTTTTCTTTAGAAATAAGAATTATATTTACTTACCATCTTAGAAATGGATTCCTTTTAGGTTTATTTGTCACATGAAGAAGCTACCATATATACCAATTCATGAATAGCAGAGTTGATATTTTCCCCCAATTAAATGCCTCCCAAATGTACTAGCAGCAAAGTGAAGGTCATGGAATACAGGTTGACATTTAAAAAAAAAAAAAAAAAAACTTAGTGAAGTTGTAGGTTTACAGAAAAATCATGTAAAAAATACAGCATTCCCAAATACCCCCTATTGTTGACACTTTGCATTAGTGTGGTACCTTTGGTACAATTGATGAAAGAATATTAAATTTGTGTAACTAACTATACTCCATAGGTTACAGGAGGTGTATTTTTTTCTCTTATACCACCCTATTATTAACACCTTGCATTAGTGTGGTACGTATGTTAGCGTTGCGGCTGTCGCGATGAGAAACCCAAAACGGCACTCAGAGGCACGAAGGAACCAGGCTTTATTACGCACGCGGGCCCAGAGGAAAGTTCGATTTCCAAATTCTGGGGCCCCAGCCACAGTTTTCTGGAGTTTTTATTGGGGTCTGCAGGCTCCCGTTCATTGGCTAGCGAGTTGGCGGGTGGAATTTTTCCATTACCTTAGGCAACTAAGCAAGCGTGGTTACAGAAGCAGAACCGCAGGTTACGAAATCAAACGGGCAGGGTTACAGAGCCAGAGGCGCAGGTTTCAGTTCTAAGGCGGGAGATTCTTGTCAGAAAAAGGGGGAGGGGGAGGGCTGCAGTGACTCTTCCTTATCATTAGAATTCATGAAAGAACATTTTTATATTGTACTATTAACTATAGTACATTGTTTACAATAAGGTTATACAGTCCTATGTTTTATCTTTTAATTTTTATTCTAGTAACATCTGTCTTTGCTGGATTTGGTTAACTGTTGAAGTGAGGGTGATCTCAAATTGGCAACTGGTTGAAGTCTCCAAGAACCCAGGTCATCCTTGTTTTTTAATTGATTAAAACCCCACAATCAGTAGTATTTGGCCAAGAACTTTGTAGAGACTCTGGCATAAGATCAATAGCCTTTAGCAACATAGTTATCAAAGGCTCAAGTTTAGGATTTAAAATCACCAGAACTCTTAAATTCAAAAATTAATCACAAACATTTATGATTTTTTTTTTTTTTTTTCATTTTAAAGAGGAAGCATAGTTTACAGGAATTCATAACATCTATAGCAATTAAAAAATTCCTTTGTATTTCTGGAGTGCTTTTATATGTGGTGTGCTTTTAGGGACCTCATTTCATTTCATCTCTACAAAAGCACAGTTTGGGTGGGTAGAGTCCATTTACATGTGATGAGCTGAGTCTCAGGGAGTTGAAAGAAACAGGCCAAAGCGCTCAGCTCATCGGTTGAGGGGCCAGTGCTCAGAACCGGGATCTCTTGGCTTCAGGTCCCTTGATCTTCCCCACTCAGATAAGGAATCATTTTCAGGTTTAAAAGTTACTTAAAACAGCCACAACAATAATAAAAGTATCTCTTAGCACTGCAAGAATCTTGACAAAGCAGTTTTTTTAGACTGTTAAACTGACCTTTCTACTATAGTTGTCCGATGTGCTCATCACGCGCTAGTTTCGATTTTGCCAATTTGATGCCTACGCCTGGAGTGGTTAAAAGCAGAGTAGAAGCTTTGTAGCTTTGACAAACTTATGCCTGAACATATGATCTCTCATATCTAATGGCATTCACAAGGTGGCAGTATTTATGAATTTGGAGGAATAAAGCTGGGAGATGCAAAGTTTATAGATTTTCATTAAATAAATTTAAAAGAGACAATTGGATAAAAGATTCCAAGATCAAGGCTCGGTAGAAATCATTATTTAATTTGGCCCTTTTTGAGGTTCCTATTAGTTATCCCAGAAATTTCTAATTTTCTTCATTATCTTTATACTAAATCATGAAATGGAGAAGTAAAATATATTGTATCACTTTTTACTCATATTCTGTCTTTACACTTTTATTTTTACTGCTTTACTTTTCCAGGGGTTATGTAGTGTGTGTCTGTGTGTGTGTGTTGTATTGGCTTAAAAATCTTAGTTTCCCTTCTCTTGCCTCTAGAGGGAGCACTATTGTCCAGGAACATTCAAAAATCTAAAATCAGGAAATGTGCGTTTATGCCTCGTTTTTTTTTTTCAATAAAAAAAAATCTATTTTTCTAGAAATTTTTTCTTTTTACATTTTACTCAAAATTTCTAGAGATTTGTAGACTCATTTGTGTGAAGTAGATAATTTTAAGATACTATTAGACATTAATTGTAAAACATTTTAAAAACCTCTGAAATTCAACTTTTGGAGATTCACGTTATCTTTGAGCTTGGTGAAACTTGTCTGCTTGCATTCCAGACCATTCTTGACTTTAAACTTGCTTGCAGACATTTCTTTTCATCTGAATTTGCATATTTGATAGTATCAAACAAGAGCTGAATTCTTGTAGAGCTTTCTATGATGATGGAAGAGGTCTATAATTGCAGTGTTCATGCCACTAGCCACCAGTGGCTGTTATGTGTTTGAAATGCAACAAGCTGCAACTGATGAACTGAAGTTTTTATTTTATTTCATTGTAATGAGTTTAAATTCAAATAGCCACAGATACCAAGTGACTACTATGTTGAACAGCTCAGGTGAGCCTTCAAACTGCATATTCTCTTGATGGTTGAGACAAGCATATTCTCAGGAATTCTTAGATGTATAAGAAGAAGGGGAGGATACTATTTGAAACTTATAAATGGTACTTTAAAGTATTAGTAAATTTCTAAGTACGAAATTGATTTATGGAGAAATTTCTTCTTACTTTTGGTAGTAAATCGTTTTAAGCAGTATATGTATTCACATATCTTTATTCAAACTACAAAGGTGTAGTCAAGACAAGACTCCTCTACAAATACGAATTGTCTGGCCTGGCTGCTCAAGAGAAAGAGCAAAAGAGCAGTAATGGCCCTGAGACCAGCCCCTTCATTTTCAACACCTTCAGAAAGACTTTGTCTCCCGCTTAGCACAGGTGGGATGGCAGTGGAGGGGCAGAGGCCAAGGGTAAATAGGGAATTTGCTGTAAAGAATCGATTGACAGAACTGGAGAGCAGTTTATACTGGAACCATAAGGCTGTCCCCTTCATGCTACTTCTTGAGTCTTTCCTCCCTCTTTTTTTTTTTTTTTCCATATAATAAACTTTATTTATAGAGAAGCTTTAGAGTATATAAAAGTTACATAGAAGGTATAGGGCATTCCCATATATCCCACCCCCTTTCTCTCCCATATTTTCCCTTATTAATAACATCTTACGTTATTATGGTGCATTTGTTACAATTGATGAACAAATATTGAAATATTCCCTTAATTGACTTCTTTTTCCCTTTAGAGTTTTCCTGTAATTAGTCTGCAGACCTTTAATCTTCATTCAATGTGTTTCTTCATAGAATCCATCTGGACTGAGGGCTACAGTGTGCCTAAGTTTATGTCCGTACTGTCTTTTTGTTTTTTATTCAACCCTACCCCTCCTTACCATACACCTTGACTGTCCCAAGAGCCTCCTAAGGGACATGAAAGCTTCCCACATACAGTATCTTCAGTAATCTTCCTTTATATCAAAAACTCTTGAGTAATTTCCCATTGCACAGACTCTTGGCCTCACCATCTGTACTTGTTTTAAAGGAGAATAGAATATTAATACCAGAAAGCACCGTAAATATATTGACTCAAACTCTCATTGTGTAGATATGGTTGGTAGTAGAGTCCAGAGAGTAAATTAGATCTCTTGACTCCCTACACTAGTCAAATGCTTTTTCCAGTTAATTCATCATGCTTCTTTTGAGAAAGAGACTTAGTGACTTCTTTCTTTCTTTTAATTGCAACCGCCCAGCCTTAGCCCTATCTTCTCCACACACTGGGGCCCAAAGTGGGTGCCCCTTTGAACTAATTTGCCTGTGGCAGTTCCAGTTTATTCCTGTGGTCCAAGCATAAGTCTCCTGTATTGTTTGTTGCCCTGAACGCTAGTGATAGTTGCTCTCTGTACCACCAGCCATTTAGCAGTTTTCATATAGTATTTTCTGTTTTATTCCTGCTGATAATAGCATTAGCTAATATTTGTGACTTGACATTTACAGATTCCTTTTTAGTTATTTCATTCTTATGGCAATTTCATTTTCTAAGTGCTTATTAGCGTGGTACTTACTCACTTAACTTGAAAATACCCCCATTACAAATTTAGAAAAGAGACTTGGAGAGGTAAAACCCAGGTGGGTGGTGGCTGGAACTTCACCCTGTAGCTCTTCAGCTCATATATCACCTTCCCCTGGAAGACATTCCTTGCACACCCTCCTGCTCCCTCTCCAACCCTTCCTGAGTTACAGATACCTCCTTTCCTTTCTGTCTTCCTCTAAACGTTCTGTCTACCAGCTATATTTCAGTTTTCTGTTTACCAATGAAAGATACAGTCCCATTAAGCCACAAACCATTTGTCTATCTGTATCTCCAGCACCTAGCACAATTCCAGGCATTCAATAGGTTGTTCAATAATTATTTGTTGGAATAATCCCAGGTCCTCTGACCTCAGATTTCTTGCTTTATCTCTTATTATATAACTTCTCATGTGTGTATACTGCCTCTGAGAATAGTGTCACTGCCAAAGAGTGGGGTTGGTAAGAAAATCCCATTGTTTATAATGATTACTAAATTGGCAAGATGGTGTAGGGAGAGATAAACCATGCTTTTAATAAAAATGAGTGAGGGTTTCCTAAATGTTGGTTAGGATTAGGACCAACTGAGCGGCAAAAATCCCCAGACTATAGTAGCCTAAACAAAGTAGCAGTTTAGTTCTTTGTCACATGGAGGTCCTGGTGGAGTGGCCCTGCTGACATGGCCACTGTAGTCTGGGGTCAGAGTACCGGGCTCTTTTCTCTTGTTGCTCCCACCATATGACCTTGTCCTTGTGATCCAAGATAGTGTCGTCCACATTTCCAGAAGATTTAATAGAAGGATGAAAAATAAGAAAGCACAGGGTCCACATACACTGTCACTTAAAGAAGGCTGCCAGAAGCTGCCACTCCGTGTTTCTGATTCAGCTCTTTGGTGGACATTAATTACGTGGCTCCTCTACCACTGGGGAGGCGTGGAGTTTTTTTTTTTTTCTTTCTTTTTTTTTTTTTTTTTAATTCTGAGTAATCACACACCCTCTAAAATCTTATTACTACACAAGCAGTGGGAAAAGGATACTGGGGCAACGCTAGTTATCTCTACTACATAATTTTTAAGCTATTACTTATATAATAAAATAGGCTTAACTGTTTTTTCTCCACATTGTGATTTTCAGTCATTCTCATCTCCTCATTTAAATGATGTGTGTGCTTTAAAACACCATCCCAATTTCATTACAATTCTGAAGTGATGTTCATGGTTTTTTTTTACATTTATTATTATTATATATTGCTACAACAATCACTATGATCAACATGTTTTCTCCCCTATAACTGTTAATTTTCAACCAAAGACAAAGACTGAAAAATATATATTTTACAGAAAACTTTTAGATGAAAAGTCAAAATATCAAAACTAGCTCCTCCTGTGGTGTCCCTAGATATATAATTGAGCAGAAAGAATTAAACTTGTGCTGCTCTGTTCGTCTCCTTGGTTCTTGGCTTTAGAACAGGCTTGGCTCATTGTTTTTATCCTTGGTTTGTTTTGTTTTTTTCATTTTATTGTGGCAAGATATCTGTAACGTAAAATTTGCTATTCTGGTTGTTTGTTAATGACTACTGTGAGTAAGCAACCCAGCAATCTTCCTCCTGAAATCTGTTCTGCCTGTCCTTTTTT
>JAQZBX010012679.1:27635-41093 GCA_029593785.1 Cabassous unicinctus | reverse complement strand
GCGCCGCGCAGGCCGGCCTGCCCTCACAAGGAGGCCCCGGGAAGCGAACCCGGGGCCTCACACATGGTAAACGGGGGCTCCATCGATTAAGTCACACCCGCTTCCTGTTGTGAGGTCTTGCTGCATCAGCCCACTGGGCCGCGCGGGCCAGCCTGCCCTCACAAGGAGGCCCCGGGAAGCGAACCCGGGGCCTCCCACATGGTAAACAGGAGCCCCATTGATTGAGCCACACCCGCTTCCCCCAAACCTCTCTTGACCCTCTTTATCTATTTAGCCAAAGTATTAAACCCTATTGTTGTAGCTCTCTCCACATATTTCCTTGATGAATTTAAATACAGCATTTTTCTTTGTTGGTTCTGTATGCATTTCTTTCTTCCTTCAAAACACACCTTTCATCTAGTATTCTGAGATTAAATAAATATAATCATTTTCTTCATCCTCAAATCATTTAGTAATTTGTAATCTTGATCAAATCTCCCCATTACCTTTGTCTGCTCTTAATGAAGAGTCCTCATTCCTCCTAAGAAAGTCCATGTTTCCCTCTGTTAGAGTCATAAACCAGCTCCTCTACTTGTAAATCAGCTTCTCTTGACAAAAACTTCTTTCCTTCCTCCTGTTAAAACCACCAGGCACCCCCTTTAACATCTCCAGGACTACCTTTCAGCTTTCAGTTTATCCATGAACTCCTTTCCCTTGGAAAACATCCAAAATGGGAATTCTGAAACACTCTTTTTTAAAAATCTTAAGAGTAAATTAACCTCTACCTGACCTCCATCATTCCTCAAACTTTCAGTTTTCAGCCTCTCCCCCATTCCCTTTATATCCACACCTGTGGATAAGACTGTGCCAACATGCTCATTGTCCAACTTTGTAGCCTACCCCAGTCTTTCCAATGTGCTTTCTGCCCTTCTTCTCTCACCCTTGTCTCTAATTGCCACACTAAAAGACATCCCCCCTCTCTGATCATCTTCATCCCTTCTGCAGTGTTGGAAACCATCTGAAACCATTTATACCTGTCAAAAAACAAAGCTCTTACCATTAAAAGGGGCCCTGATTTCTTGTTTAACTCCAGCTTCCTTGGCCATATTTAAAGACTTGCCTCTGGAGTATTCTTGTGGACCTCACAACAGCTTGGGGATAGTCAGGCATCCACTGTAGCAGGTGCAGCCAGGCTCTTTCCCTGTCCCTGGTATTCCTTTCTAGGATGATCAACTGTCCTTAGCCCAGGACTAAAGGGGTTCCCAGGACACAGGGCTTTAAGTTTAATAAGTGGACAGTACTGGGACACTGATACGAGGTGGTAACCCTATTTTACTATCATCATCCACTGCCACTACGCATGCCTTCACTCCCTGGGGCAGTCGTTAACCAATGACAGAAAGGTAAGGAGTCTAGTCACTCCAGTGTGCCTGAACCTGATGGGACAATGCTGGGTAATGACTTACACTTTCTCCAGAACTTGCTGTAGGACTGGACCAAAATTACCCTCCATGAGACTTTGCTTGGTTTTCGACCCTTTTCTGTCTCACTTCCCAAGGTCTCTCAGTTTGTCCTAGGAACATTTCCAAATAAGTCATTTCCTCGTCTCAAGTCACGAGTGATTTTGTGAGCCCAAATGTTTTTGGTTATCTATTACTGTGTAGTAAAGCAATCAAAAATGTAGTGGCTTAAAACAACCATTTTATTATCTCTCACAATTTAATGGTTTGACTAGGCTTGGCTGGGTGGTTCTTCTATCCCATGTGATGTCAGCTGGGGCTGCACTTTTCTGGGGGGCTCTATGGAATGGAATGTCCAAGATGTCCCATGCCATGGACATTCACATGTCTGAGGCCCCTTGGGTAAGTCTGCTAATCTCACTTGGGGTCTCGTATGTTGTTGTGGTCAGGTGGCAGCTGGGACTGGAGTAATTTTAAGGACGAACAAAAATGCTGGGGTAGCTAGTCTTCACTGCCTCTCCATGAGGTCTCACATCTGGTCTCTCCATTAGGGTAGCTGCAGGTTTCCAGAGGCACAATAGTAGAAGCCACTAGGCCTCCTTAAGAATTATTATGTATTCTCATGATGTGCCCAGAACTGTTTTAAATGTAGGGTTACAGTAGAGAACAAGACAGGCAAGGTGCCAACTGTCATGAAACTTCCATTGTAGTAGAGAGAATATCATTGGCCATTTCCCTTGCCTTGAACACTGTTAGTTAATATGTTATGGAAGTGTGGAAAGAATAATGAACTCTATCTGACACCTGGAACTAGCTCTGCTTTGGGTTCCAAACAGAATAAAAGATAATGTAGCATATCGGCTGGCTCAGTCACATCATGTCCCTGGGCCTCCATTTCCTCATCTATATAATGGAGGATTTGAATCAGATAATCTGCGGTCCTTCCAAGTCTAATGTCTCCCTAACATTCACACAATTATCTTCCCTTGTTCAAGTAATTTTTAAATTTTCATCTCCTTCATAAAGTCTTTGGAGGTAACTAAAGCTTTGGAAGTTGAGAATGGAGAGAATGAGAACTTATGGAGGGCAGAAAGGAAAGTGTGGTTCTTGGACAGCTGAAAACTGCCTCTCCCACTCCTTCCCTATTTTTGTTCTCTTTCTATTAAATTGTGACACTTCCCTATTATAAATACACATCTTCTCAAACTGTGGTTTCCATCTAAACTGACCCATTTGGCAGGAGTGACAGGCTGCAAATTGTGATATGGGCTAACAGTATATAGTTTTTTACCATTGCTAGCTCCAGCACACACCTGTTTTAAAGAACACTAGGTGTTAACAGATGTTCCTGGGAGTCACAAAGGAAAAACAGGTAACTGTTCCCTCTATGCTTCTTAGCATAAAAACACAGTGATACCCATTAATATTCTACAATGAAAGAGACCAGAAGGTGAGCCCACGTGATAGCATGTGTGTATGTTGTTCCAAGCAAGTCAGTAGGCATGAGAATATAGTATTATTTGAGAATATGTATTAATCTTGCTCTGAATAAAAGATGTCTCCAAGCCTGTGTTTTTTCAAAGTACTGGGACTACATGCATAGAATTACTTGGGCTAGATATTAAAAACACAGATTCCTAGGCCAATCCTAGAAATTCAGAGTTAGTAGAATGTAAATGGCATTTAATCATTTCCCCCAAAATGTACTGAAAACAGTTATTCCTACTAAAGTCTCATCGTTTCAAGCAACTTCCATTATTCTCTGTTCTTTCTTTTGGGCAGTTTGGATTACAAGTCAGAACTGCACAAACTCCCTTCCTTCGTGGGGCTCCCCAAGACTGTAGGGACTCAAATTCCAGAGGTAGAACAAAAAGAGGAGTCTGAAGAATCACTCCAACCAAGGGTAAGCAGTAGGTTCTGACACCAAAGCAAGATAGCTGGGAACATCAGAATGCCAGAGATGCGATAAGTGTAGTGTGGTTAAAAATGGGTGGGTGGGGGTAGCCAAGTCAGTATCCCAGAGCTATAGTATCTTTCTCTGACACACACTTCAGCAGGATCAACTTTCAAGACCCAAGGATGGGAACCGTCAGATCATGCACTTTTGCCAAATGCCATTGAGAAAATTACAAGGATTACACAATGAGATATTCAGTGTATGTTAAGAAGCTCACAATAGAAAAGGGGATTTGTGAGCCAGATAAGTTAAACTACATTAAAATTTAATATATGACCTATCACTCAACAGGGATTTAGTTTTTACCATTTAATTTAACTGTTACATTTAAGATTAATTTTGTTGTGATTTTTCAAGTCATTCACTTATTCATTCAATGAATACATTTCAAATGTCTGTAGGTGATACAATGTTGAACAAAAGCTGACCTGGCCCCTGCCCTGATGGAGTTTAATTCCACTGGGAAGGAGACCAATGAGTAAATCGTCAAATAAACAAATGCATAGTTACAAACTGTGCTAAGTATTATGACAGTGAGGTTCAAGGACTTATAGAAATATAACAGGTGAACCTGACTTAGTTTGGGAGAAGGGACTGGTAAGACGTCCTTGAAGTACTGAGATGTGGTCTGGGAACTAAAGAAGTTGTAAGAGTAAAAGTTAACCAGATTGGAGTTCCAGGAAGATGGCGTCAGCGTAGGTAGGCAGGGCTCAAGTCTCACACAAAAACAACAGAGAAAGGGCCAAAAGCTGTCTGAGGACCTGCTTTGGGGGTCAGCAGAACAAAAGAGTGCTGAACAACCCCCAGAAGGGTGAGGGACAGAGAGACGAAGAACCCAAAACAACAAATGTTGAGTGCCTAAATGCTGTGGTGGCTGGAAAGGGCACCCATCTCCCACCCTCAAAACATGCAGCCTGCATAAAAACCATAGCTCACTGCAACCAACTGAGAAGGGAACAGATGTCTTCCTCCCTGGGAAGAGGGAGGCTGTGTCAGAGGGCTGAGAGTAGAATCTCTTCAGTGAATTCAACTAGCAGAGCCTGCTTTGAATCTTGGCTCTGGCCAGACCAGAAACATGGGAAAACAGAGGTTGAAAGAAACACGTCTGTGGAAAGGTTGTTTGCTATCTGCTGGCTGTCCAGGAAACTGCAAGGAGAAAAACTGCTTTTAGGTCTCTCTTAGTCCCAACTCCTGGGAGAAAATCTATGCCCTATTAGTGAGTCCCTGGCCCAATTTTGATAGCTTAAGTTGGGCAATTTTATTTTATTTTTTTTAATACACTTTTTTTATATATAAAAGAAACTTAGATTACATAAATATTACACAAAAAATATAGGGGATTCCCATATGCCCCACTCCCTAGCCCTCCCAAATTTTCCCACATCAACAACATCTTTCATTGGTGTGGTACATTTGCCACAATTGATGAACACATCTTGGAGCATTGCCACTAAGAAATGATTATAATTTACATTGTAGTTTACACTCTCTCCAGTACATTTTTGCAAGTTATTACAAGATACACAATGCCCTGTATCTTTCATCACAATGTCATTCAGGATAATTCCCAAGTCCTGAAAATGCCCCCAAATTACACCTATTTTTCCCTCTCCCTTCCCTCAGAACCTCCAGTGGCCACTGCCTCCACATCCATGATAAAATTTCTTCCATTGCTAAGATCACAACAAGTCTACAGTAGAACAACTGTAAGTCTACTCTAGTCCATCATCCATTCCCCAATCCTGAGGGTTCTGTGATGGTGATGACCACTCCACCTCTAATTGAGAGGGGCCTTAGATCCCATAGGGCAGATGGAAGGGACTTTCTCACTGGCAGTTGTGGACTCTCTCTGTTCCTTGAGATGGTCATTGTCAGTCGTCATCTTCTTCTTAGATGTCCTGCATGAGTCCAATGAACTGGAGAGTAGGTATTGCAACTCCATTGAGATTCAGGACACAACTGGCACGTGGACAGTCCATAGATTTAAGTCTCTTAGACATACAACTATCAACTCTAGTACTAACTATAGGTTCAAATAGAGGGGCAGCAGAGCCATATGTAGAGAAAACACAAGTGAGTTCAACTCTATCACATTGGGAAGTATAAATTCCAAAGTAGGGCTCACTGGCAGGGTGCCAAACTCCTGAGCTATCTGCCCTGCCTATATTGTCTGGATGTCTCCAGAGCCCTCAGGAGCCCTGCTATTTGAGGTAATATTTACTTTGGCAGTCAATGAGTTCCTGCTGAGACGTGCATAAGCATAACCTCTGGAATGACCTCCCAACTTGCTTTGAAGTCTCTTAGTCATATAAACTCATTTGACTTCACCCTTTTTGGTCAGGGTCTTTTTTCCAGTTGCTTTACAAATTGGTTCTTGGTCGTAATCCCTTGGTGCCAGGGAGGCTTATCCCCAGGAGTCATGTCCCACACTGGGGGGAAGGTAATGCACTTATATGCTGAGTTTTACTTAGAGAGGGGCCACTTTTGAGCAACAAGGAGGCTCTCAGGAGGTAATGCTTAGGTACCCTATAATACTATGCTAAGTTTTAATTTCAAAAGTAAAGTTTCATAAGTACAGTCATCACAATCAAAGGCCTATCAATGGTCCATCCTCCTTTAGTAGTCATTGCTCCTGTACTCAGGGGATTCTTGCAGTCCCATTAGAGAATGTGGCAGAGTTCTCCAGGATGGGAATTTGATATTTCTTTGCTAATTGTGCAGATCTCCACCCGCTGTGACAATGTCCCATGAACACTTGAACACATTCATATGCCTTATAGGCATGCCCCAGGTGAACCTCCTCCCATGCATCCCCCATCTCTGACACCCCATACCAATGATCCTCCCCTGCCACAGTTGTAACCCTTCTGTGATCCAAAACTTCTTCAAAATTGAAGCCAACATAATAACTGAATACAATTAATAGGAAAATGATATAATAGTGATGGTTTTAAAAATAATGAATAAAATATGAAAATTTTTTAAAAGTTTGAAATAATCTAAAAATAAAAAATATAAAATTTTAAAAATGTTAACGTTATGTCTTTCATCACTGTAAGATCTGTTGTCTTCTATGTACAGTGACATTGGCTTCCATTTATTCACCCAATGTCTTATTTTTTTTCCATTTCATCTTCAAAGAAGCTTTAGGTTACAGAAAAGTCACATACAGAATATAGGTAATTCCCATATACCCAACATCCTCTCCCTTTTCCCCTTTCCTCTATTAATAACATTTTATATGCGGATGGTACATTTTTTACAATTGATGCACAAATGTTGAAACATTGCTACTAACCATGGTCAATGATTTACATTGTGGTTTACATTTTGGACCATACACTTTTATAGATTTTGATGAAGTTTGACGTGGTCTGTATCCATCCTTGCAGTATCCTACAGAACAATTCCATCATAAGCTGTGCAATTTTAAAGACTCAGAATAAGTTGAACCAAAAATCAAAGAGCTGTTGGAAAAAAAAAACACTAAGTAAGAGAGAGAAATTGACCATCAGAGTAAATTCACCAACATATTCAGATTCTAGAAATCAGCAAAAAGTTACAAGCCATAATAGGAAACAGGAAGAGTTGACCTAGCCAAAGGAACAAACCAAATATCCGGAAGAGATACAGGATTTAGGACAACTAATCAATGATAATCACACAAATCTCATAAATCAATTCAAAAATTTGAAGGGAAATGCAGCTAAAGAGATAAAGGATTTTAAGAAGACACTGCGTGAGCATAAAGAACAATTTGAAACCCTGCAAAGAAAAGTAAGAAAGCTTATGGGAGTAAAACCCAATGAATGAGATTAAGAAATACATTAAAGGCAAGTAATAGCAGATTTGAATTGCTCAAGACAGCATTAGTGATATTGAGGACAGAACATCTGAACTGGGAAAGACAGGAGAACAAAAAAAGAAAAGAATGGAAAAAATGGAACAGGGTCTCAGGGAATTGAATAACAATGTGAAATGCATAAACATATGCTTTATTGGTGTCCCAGAAGGAGATGAGAATTGAAAGGGGGCTGAAAGAATAATTGAGGGAATAAAAAACAAAAACTTCCCAACCCTTATGAAAGACATACATAACAATATCCAAGAAGGACAATGCACCCCAGGATAAATCTGAATAGACCTACTCTGTGACACCTACCATTCAGGATGACAAATATCAGAGATAAAGGTAAGATTCTGAAAACAGCAAGAAAAATGCAAAGCATCTTATACAAGGGAACTTCGATAAGATTAAGTGCTGACTTCTCATCAGGAAACATGGAGGTGAGAAGCGGTGTGATGTATTTAAGGTACTAAAAGAGAAAAACTGCAGCCAATCATTCTGTATCTAGTAAAATTGGCCTTCAAAAATGAGGGTGAGTTTAAAGTGTTCACAGAGAAACAAAAACTCAGAGAGTGTGTTACCAAAAGACCAGAATTACAAGAGATATTAAAGGGAGTGCTGCATCCTAAAAGGAAAAGCCAAGGGTGAGATACTTGGAGAAGAGCATAGAAATGAAGATTATTAGGAAGGTAAATTAAAACATAAAAAGACAGACAATAGTAAGATATGACAAGGGAAAGCCGAAGGATAAAATGGATGAAGTAAGCAAATGCCTTTACTGTAATACCATTGAATGTTAATGGATTGAACTCTCCAATCAAAAGAAATAGACTGATAGAATGGATAAAAAATATGAGCCATCTATTTGCTGTTTCCAAAAGACTCATCTCAGATGTAAGAACACAACCAGGTTGAAAATGACAGGTTGGAAAAAGATATTCCATGAAAACAGCAGCCAAAAAAGATCTAGAGTAGTGATACTAATATCAGACAAATTAGATTTTAAATGCAAAACTGTTATAAAAGATGAAGAAAGCCATTACCTATTAATAACAGGGGTGATTCACCAAGAAGAAATAACTCTACTAAATATTTACACAGAAAAATAGCTAAAGGACGGGCTGAAATGGCCTGGAAAAAGATCTTCTAGGGTATAGGACACCAGGTAAAGGTTGGACACCACCCAGAAGAGAGAGGGACAAAGGAGGGGAATTGGGGTGATGGCAAAACTGTGAGTTGAAACCAGCCACTGCTATTGCCAGCACCCTCCCCCATATTAAAGACACTTTAGAATTCTCAAGCCCCTGAGCCAGCTACAGACAAAGGGGGCTCCAGGGACCCACGGCCCCAGGAAAGGGAAGAAGGACACAGTCTAAAGCTGACTCAGATTCTGACTCACATATTTGGTCTGCTGTGTCCCACAAGCCCTTCCAGGCCAGGTGGGGCCACACCTTTGTTTGCCTTGGGAGCCAGAAAGGGGCTAAAGAGATACAACCCTCCCAATCTCCTTCTCTACTAAACAGGACTGATTGTTGAGGTCACAGAGGGGAATGGAATTATTTTCTACCTGAGAAAAGGGAGTGGGCTGCCAGAGAAAGCCAGAGAACTGTCTCTGGAAAATTTTGAATTACAAGACTCTTATCCTCCAGGCAGTAACCTCTATCACATTGATCTAGTCCGTGTTGCAGCAAATACACTCTGACCAGGCATTGAATTGAGAAGGTTGTCCAAGTGCCATCTGTTGGCAGACCAAGGAAGTGCATGTGAGAAAACTAAAAATAAATGAGAGGCTTTTTCCAGCCTTTATAGCCTCTCTCCCCAAGACCCTAGGAAGTAGGTCTGCAACCCATTATTGGGTCCGGAGCCCAGTTTTGAGCAACTAACAGGGACAGTCCTAAGAATCCAGGGCGAGCCAAGCATCAAAGAGCAACAGTAATACATAGCCTCCCACCACTAAATCCCTATGAAAGAGAAAGAAATTGAGCATCTGAATAAACTACCATCCTAATCAGATGCCTACACATCAGCAAAAAATTATAAACCATACTAATAAAATGGAAGACATGGCCCAAGAAGAAGAATATGTCAAAGTCCCAGAAGAGACACAGGACTGGAGAGAACTAATTAAAAAGATGCACACAAATTTCCAAAATCAAATTAATGAACTGAAAGACAATATGGCTAAAGAGATAAATGACATCAAGGAGACATTGAGCAAGCACAAAGAAGAATTTGAAATCCTGAACGGAAAAGTAACAGAGCTCATGGGAATGAAAGACATTATAGGTGAGAGAAAAAAAAACACATTAGAGGCATACAACAGCAGACTCAAAATGATAGAAGAAAGAATAAGTGATACCGAAGACATAAGAGCTGAAATTGAAGAGAGAAAAGAACAGAGAGAAAAAAGAATGGAAAAAATTTAGCAGGGGCTCAGGGAGTTGAATGACAACACAAAACACAACAACATATGTGCCATGGGAGTTCCAGAAGGAGATGAGAAGGGAAAAGGGGCAGAAAGAGTATTTGAGGAAATGATAGTTGAAAATTTCCCAACTCCCATGAAAGAAATGAAACCACATGTCCAGAAGCCCACCGTACCCCCATCAGGATAAATCCAAATAGACCTACTCCAAGTCACATACTACTCAGAGTATCAAATGTCAAAGATAGAGAGGAAATTCTGAGAGCATCAAGAAAGAAGCAAACCATCACATACAAGGGACGCCCAGTAAGACTTAGCATGTATTTCTCATCAGAAATCATGGAGGTAAGAAGTAGTGGTATTATACAATTAGGACACTGAAAGAGAAAATCTGCCGGCTGAGAATTCTTTATCCAGCAAAATTGTCCTTCAAATATGTAGATGAGTATAAAATATTCACAAGCAAACAGAAACTAAGAGATTTTATAAAAAAGAATCCATTTTTGCAGAAATATTAATGGAAGCCTTAGAGCCTGAAAGAGAAAGACAGGAAAGAGAGGCTTGGAGGAGAGTATAGAAGAAAGCAGAGCAGAAAGGATGGATAACCAAAAGAGTAAAAAGAGAGAGGAAAATATGATATGATATATGAAAAACAAAGAAGAAAATGGTGGAAGTAAATAATGCATTTACAGTAATATCATTGAATGTGAATGGATTTAACTCCCCAATTAAAAGATATAGGCTGACAGAATGGATAAAAAAACCATAAGCCATACATATGCTGTTTACAAGAGACTCACCTTAGACCCAGGGATACAAACCGGCTGAAAGTAAAAGGTTAGAAAAAGATATTGCACGCAAATAGTAACCAAAAAAGAGCAGGGGTGATTATACTAATATCGGACAAAACAGACTTTAAATGCAATAAAGTTATAAGTGATACAGAAGGCCATTATATATTAATAAAAGGGACAATCCACCAGGAAGATATAGTTGTGATAAATATCTATGCACCTAGCCAGGGTGCCCCAAAATACATGAGACAAACTCTGGCAAAACTGAAGGGAGAAATAGACATCTCTACAACAATCATTGGCGATTTCAACATGCTAATCACATCATTAGATAGAACAGCTAGACAGAATATCAACAAGGAAACAGAGAACTTGAACAATATGATAAATGAGTTAGACCTATTACAAAGCACCCTCTCAGATCATAATAGAATGAAAGTGGAAATCAATAATAGACAGGAAAAAGGTAAATTTGCAAATGTGTGGAGGCTAAACAATACACTCCTAAATAATCGTAGGTCAAAGAAGAAATTACAAGAGAAATCAGTAAATATATTGAGACAGATGAAAACAAGAACAAAACTTATCAAAACTTATGGTATAGAGTGAAGTCAGTCTTGAGAGGGAAATTTATAGCCATAAATGCCTATATTAAAAAAGAACAAAGAGCTAAACTCAAAGATTTAACTGAACAACTAGAGAAATTAGAAAAAGTACAGCAAACCAATCCCAAAGAAAGTAGAAAGAAAGAAATAATAAAGACTAGAACAGAAATAAATGAAACTGAGAACAAAAAAACAATAGAGAAAATCAACAAAACCAAAAGCTGGTTCTTTGAGAAGATCAATAAAATTGACACATCCCTAGCTAGACTAACAAAGAGAAAAAAAACAGAGAAGATGCAAATAAACATGATCAGAAATGAAAGGGGGGAAGTTATGACAGACTCCACAGAAGTAAAAAGGATCATAAGAGGATATTATGAGAAACTGTATGCCAACAAACTAGACAACCTAAATGAAATGGACAAATTCCTAGAAATGCACAAACAACCTACACTGATGCTACAAGAAATACAATAACTTAACAAACCAATCACATTTAAAGAGATTGAATGCATCATCAAAAATCTCCCAACAAAGAAAAGTCCAGGACCACATGGTTTCACAGGTGAATTCTACCAAGCATTTCGAAAGAATTAACACCAATCTTATTTAGACTTTTCCAAAAAAATTGAAGAGGAGGGAAAATTACCCAATACATTTTATGAAGCCAACATCACCCTAACACCAAAACCAGATAAAGGCACTACAAGAAAAGAAAAGTATAGACCAATCTCTCTAAGAAGCATAGATGCAAAAAGTTTCAACAAAATACTTGCAAATCAAATCCAACTGCATATCAAAAGACTTATACATCACAACCAAGTGGGATTTATTCCTGTTATGCAAGGCTGGTGTAACATAAGAAAATCAATCAACATAATACACCACATTAACACATTGAAGGGAAAAAACAACATGTTCATCTCAATAGAAGCAGAACAGTCATTTGACGAAATCCAGCATTCTTTCTTGATAAAAATCTTCAAAAGATAGGAATAGAAGGAAAATTCCTCAATCTGATAAAAGGCATATATGAAAAACCCCCAGCCAACATTGTACTCAATGGGGAAAGGTTGAAAGTTTTCCTCTAAGATTGGGAACAAGACAATGCCCATTGTCAGCATTGTTATTCAACATTGTACTAGAAGTTCCAGCTAGAGCAATTTAGACAAGAAAAAAAAACTAAAGGCATCCAAACAGGAACAGAGGAAGTAAAACTCTCACTATTTGCAGATGACATGATCCTATATTTAGAAAATTCTAAAATGTCTACAACAAAACTAGTTGAGCTAATAAATGAGTTCAGCAGAGTGGCAGGATACAAGATCAACATGGAAAAATCAGTAATCTTTTTGTACACTAGTATTGAACAATCTGAGGGGGAAATCAGGAAAAAAATTCCATTTACAACAACAAAAAGACTCAAATACCTAGGAATTAATTTAACCAAAGAAGTACAGGACCTATATGCAGAAAACTACAAAACAGTGCTAAAAGAAATCAATGAAGACTTAAACAAATGGAAAGACCTTCTGTGTTCATGGATTGGAAGACTAAATATCATGAAGATGTCAATCCTACCCAAACTAATTTATAGATTCAGTGCAATACCAATCAAAATTCCAACAGCCTACTTTACAGAAACAGAAAAAGCAATTAGCAAATTTATTTGGAAGGGAAAGTGCACCGGAATAGCCAAAAGCATTCTAAAAAGAAGAACAACATGGGAGGAAGTTCACTTACTGACCTTGAAACATATTACAAAGCTACAGTGGGCAAAACATATTGACATAAAGATAGACACATCGATCAGTGGAATAGTATTGAGAGTCCAGAAATAAACCCTCACCTCTACAGTCAACTGGTTTTTGACAAACCTACCAAGTCCATGTTAACAGGACAAAACAGTCTCTTCAACAAATGGTGCTGGGAGAACTGGGTATCTATAACCGAAAGATTGAAAGAGGACCCCTATCTCACTCCCTATAAAAGAATCAACTCAGAATGGATCAAAGACCTAAATATGAAAGCCAGGACCATAAAACTACTAGAAGAAAATGTAGGGAACCATCTTAAAGACCTTGTGGTAGGTGGTGGTTTCTAGGACCTTACACCCAAAGCACATACAAAAAAATAAAACATAGATAAAGGGACCTCCTCAAAATTAAACACCTTTGCACCTCACAGGACTTTGTCAAAAGGGAGATAAGGCAGCAGACTCAATGGGAGAAAATATTTGGAAATCACATGTCCGATAAGGGTTTATTATCCATAATATATAAAGAGATGTTACAGATCAACCATAAAAAAGCAAAGTAGTCAGTTAAAATATGGGCAAAAGAGTTTAATAGACATTTGTCCAAAGAAGAAATACAAATGACAAAAAAAAAA
>JAQZBX010012679.1:0-22271 GCA_029593785.1 Cabassous unicinctus | reverse complement strand
CCGACTTGTGCCTTCCAGTAAATGACTTCCTGGCAGTCTGAAAACAAAAACAAAAGCAGACGGAAGAGGGCCAAAGCTGGTTGTGAGGAAACCAGTCAGGAGACATGGCACTAGATCAGATGTGAGATAATGGCGCATGGACAAGATTTATGGCTGGAGAGGTGGAGAGACGAGGACTGCTTTAAAACATATTTCAGATCAATTACTGTACTAATAATGGATTGGCTACAGGATTGAAGGAGAGAGAGGAGTCAAGGATGATGCCTTGGTTTCTGGTTGGTACCATTAACTGGTTGATGATTCCTTCACCAATGGAAGGAACTGAAGAGGACAGCGTTGGAGGGGGAAATGCTTGAGTTCACTTTTGGATGTATTTAGTTTGATGTGTTTTTGAGACATGCCAATGGAGACATTTGAGTAGGCACCTGAAATTTGAAAGTCATCAATGTTTCAAAGGCAGTTGAACTCCAAGTGTGGATGCGACCACCTGGAGAATTCCAGATAAGCCAATGGCAATATAGGGTAGTAGTTGAGAGCAGCAGTCCTGAAATGAAACTGCCTGGGTTTGCATCACAGCTTTGTCATTTCCTATCTGTACAGCCATGAGGAAATTACTCAAATATTCTAAATCAAATTTTCCCAATCTATAAAGTAGAGACAATACTCTTCCTTGCTGTATATAAAGCTGTTGGGAATATTAAATGGTAAGATGCATTTTAAAATCTTAGACTTGTTCTCAGTATCTAGTAATACTGGTCTATTAAACATTCAATAAATGTGGACCCTCCTTCTTCCAGAGAGCACACAGTGTTAGTAAGTAGGAGCTAGGGCTAAGCCTTGAAGAAATCCAACACTTAATGCCTAGATAAAGAAGGATGACTAACAACCAAGTTGTCTGAATCTGTGCTGTCCAAATACACCCACCATAGAAACTAGGTTAGCAGCTGTAGCTAGGGCCTGCTGGGGCAGGTTGTCCCTTGTACAGCAGTTGGAAGAGAGAGGAGCCAATAGTCCTTGAGGAGAGCCTCAAGTCAAGGTCCTGATACAAAGGAATGAAGGGGGATTATAAAGCAGAGTCAGGACAAGCTGGAAATGGGTCAGAAACTAGGGAGATAAGGGCTGAGAAATTATTCAATGCCCAGAGCCTAATGGCGGGGGGGCCGGGGGAACAATATGAGAGAAACCTCAGGATTTCAAGACAAGAAGGAGACCTTAATTTATTCATAATTATGCTTAAATAGACAGGTGCCTGCTGCTCAGAATCAGCTACCCTAGAAATATTTCAAGTTTTTCTAAATATACAGAATGAAAGAATTCAGTAACAACTCCAGTTCAAAGATTCAGGGGTGTCCTGTGTTCTGTAAATTCAGTCATGACACTGTATGAGATTTTCATACTTACACATTATGTTAATATGTTACTTTTAAAAGTATATCTTCTCTGGTATTCCAGGGTTATTGTTTCAGGATATAATTTCTCAGACAGGGAGAACTTACTTTATCCAAAACCCAACTCAGAGCCATATGTGAAATATTTTGTTATATGATGATAACAATGATAATATCCTCCATGTTGCTCTACATGACCAGGTCAAATGTGATACCTGTTTGTGTGGGGGTGTATGTGTGTGGAGAGAGAGAGAGAAAGAGAAAGAGAGGCAAAGGAGCATGCAATAACAAGAAAACTTAATTAAAATTAAATTTGGATTGAGACCAAAAATATAGCAATAGAATCTGCATTATTAAATAAACTATTGATATTGGCTCATGCTTCAAGAAGTCTATTCTCATTATTATGATAGCTTCTCTTTCTCCCATTAGATTGATGAATTGCTGAAGGAAGCAAAAAGTGAATTCATCTCAGTAAGTGAAAATCATTTCATTGAGCATGAATTTTCTTTGGTCCAGTCCCAATACTAAAATAGTCACAGACTGAATATCAAATGATCTCTATAGCCCAGACTATTCTCAGCCAAAGGCAAACATGCAATGCTTGTTCAAAGGAAGAAATGTTATTACCTGAAATTTAACAAAGATCTTGGGAAATATTTACATAGACTAAATCTACCCCTAATTTTTTTTTTCTGAGTAGAAATGTTGTTCCAAAAGGTCTTCAGGCTGACATTGTCTATTTACTTATTGATTGTATGTTTCCCACTGTGCCAACAGTATTATAGTTTCTGGGATCATTTTCAAATGAAGCTTTTATGTGTTGTTGTGGTTGTTGTTGTTTTTAATTAGGACATTGTAATGTATTAAAGACAGCCAGAAAGTGAAAATTAGCTATTTTTCCAAACATACCATAGGCATACACACTCCTCAGCAATGCTCTCATCTTTTTTTACTCCTTTTCCTGTCTCCTTCGCCTCTCTCCAGGAACACTTGCTTTCAGTTTGGAGGCAGGGTGAAAATCATTCAACCCAATCCTTACTTTCCAGTTCCATGCAGTGAAGAACTTGGCAAAAAAAGTGACAGAGGATCAAAGCAGTGTATCGGCTTTATCCTCAGTAAAGCTGGATTGGATAACACTGCACATTCCAAGCCCAGTATCAGCTTTACGTAATGGACCAGAGAGCACAGGGCTCTTTGTTAAACCAGGCAGGAAACACAGCATCGACCCTACTACCTCATTGCTCCTTGTTTACACCTGAGCCCACTGGACCATGACTTATTATACATGTTCAAGTGGAAGAGCAAGAACAGACTTAGCTGGACCTACTAGTGGCAAGTTGACCAGTTAGACACTTGAGACAGACAAGTATAGCTCTGAGAAGCAAGAAAGATCAAGAGTAAAAGAATAATGACCTATCAACACTTGCCCCGTAAAGAAATGTGGCCAAGTAAGTATCAAGCTCCCCCCCAGTCTCACCAGTCAGAAAATCCATCTTTTGCCCAAGAGAAGGTAGGAGTGGGAAGAGAAGGGCTATAGTACCTTCTATAATCTTTCCCAAGAGGGACACTGACCATTCTAGATGCAAGGGAAGAAACTCTTGTATTTCTTTATTTCGCCAATGAAAATAATACACAGACTTAATTTTTCCCTTTCGTATCAAGCACTGGTTATAAATGGTCCAGAAATCACAGGATGGAAACAGCTTTATTGAGGTAAAGTTTAATTATTTATTTTCACCATTTTGGTGATTATTAACCTTCTTTTTCAACTTAAAGTGAAGGATTTCTGGAGATTGGCTAATTCAGTCTCTCTGAAGAAGCTGATACAGTTTATTGTAAATGTGTTTTGCTTCACAAACAATAGGGCTGTGATGGAACAGTTAGTCCATGAGACTGTGAATAAATGAATAAATCACACACCTGTTAAATTATGTGCTACATTTGTGATGTTGTTGGTATTTTAAGCAAAATGTTACTTCTCTCCATTTGCTGCTCTTAAACACTTTCTAAGTGTAAAGTCTTGTATGTCTCTCCTTTTAGTGACACTCAAAGGACTTCATTGCATTCATATTATAAATTCTAAATATATTTATTCTCCCCATCAATTCTCAGAGTTGCAAATATAAACCCTGTGATTTGGCATATGAACAAATTAAAATATATTAACATTCTGATCCTGTCCCAGGTCATATGGTATGGTGGTTTGGAGATGTATGTACCTGAAAAAAACATGTTCTTAACATGTAACTCATTCCTGTGGGCGTGAATCATTGCATGTAGAACTTTTTAATGAGGTTACATGAGTTAGGGTGTGGCCCAGGATGGGTCTTAATCTTATTACTGGAGTCTTTTATAAGCAGAATGAAATTCAGACAGAAAAAAAGAGCAATCCACAGGGAGCCGCCAATAGCTGAAATTCAGTGGAACCCAGAAGAGAATGGAGAGACCACCATGTGCATTGTCATGTGAGAGAAGAGACAAGGCCAAAGATCACTGGCAGCCAGCCCCAGAATGCCAGTCCTTGGGAAGAAAGCATTGCCTTGATGACACTTCAATTTTGACTCTCTCTAAGCCTCAAAACGATGAGCTAATAACTTCCTATTGTTTAAGTCAGCCCATTACATGGTATTTGCTTGAGGACTCAAGGAAACTAAAGCAGATTTTGGTACCAGGAGAGTAGGGAGCAGCTATTGCAAATACCAAAAATGTGGAATGGCTTTGGAATTGGCTAATGGGTTGAGGCTGGAAGAATAGTAAGGCACTTGATAGAAAAGGCCTAGATTGCTTTGAAGAGACTGTTAGTAGAAATATGGACACTAAAGGTACTGTGATGAGGCCTAAAAAGGAAATGATGAATGTGTTATTGGATACTGGAGGAAAGGTGATCCTTGCTCCAAAGTGGCAGAGAACTTGGCGAAATTGAGTTCTGATGTCAGATGGAAGGCAGAACTTGAAAGCAATGAACTTTGATATTTAGCTGAGCAGATTTCCAAGCTGTGTGAAAAGTACAGCCTGATTTGTCCTTACAGGTTAAAGTAAAATGTGAGAAGAAAGAGATAAGCTGAAAACTGAACACCTGGACACAAAGAAATGAGAAATTGATGGTTTGGAAAATTCTGAACCTATCCAGATAGTGTGTTCTGAGACTAGGAACAGAAAAGTTTCTATCAGGGACCTCTCTGAGCTTCTAGACAGAAATTCCCCATTGAATAGGGTTCCTGTGAGGTTTAACTGAAGAAGGAAGGGGAGAGAGAAAAAGAAAGAGAGAAAGAAAGATGAAAATGACTGAATATCATATTACTGAGAGCTATATATAGTTTTATTTTACAGCTGATTTAGGCACAGTTGCATTGGTAAACTATATACTATATATAATGCAGCTCTGATATAAAATTATAATTACTTCTCACTAAGAACTGGAAAAGACTCCCACAGGAAAGATTAATAGAATAGTCTCTGGTCTGGAATAATCTATTTTTCTTTCCCTCTTGTGTTAATTCTGCCCAGCCTTCACAGCATGCTCTGAGAGGTTGCGTTCTTCTAGCTGGCCCCTGTGCTTAGGGTTTTCTCATTCACTTGCTCCAAGGTCACTTCACTTTGAGAAGAGTCCTTATCACTGTGTTGCTAAGAAGGGCTTCATGCCCTCCAGTACAATGAGCCAAAATGCTTGCCACTGTTTACCTGGAAAATCATTGAATTGTTTCTTTTTCTTAGTTTCGCTTCTCTGTAGCCTTGTTCTCTTTCTTATCTGAAACATTCTGTGCCATACTGTGGAGATGGGGATTTTGTTTTTGTTTTCATCCCCTCTCCTTTTGGCGGGAAGAATAATTGCCATATTGGTTTCAACCTGAACAATGGATCCCTCACTGAGTAAAACATGGATGCCATGGCAATCTCCATGCAATTTTGTATATTAAAGGTACCTAAAGATATACTACACTCCTTAATTTAAGCATTTCATCCAAAGCTGAGTGGGCTTCTAAAGCACTTAAAGGGATATTGAAATCTCTATCTGTCATCTTCAAGTGGCGTTTTCAGAGGTTTGTCAGCAGGGTCATCTAGCTTGTAAATAACTGAATAAGAGGCACTAATGAAAGCCGTCTGGCCTCTAAATACTGTTTTCCTCTCCCTCATCCCATCACTCTCCCAGCATTCTTAGAATTGCATTCTTCGATCAGCAAGTACTTATTGAGGTTCCACAAGTATTCAGTCATTGAGCTAGATGGCAGAAATGAACATAAATGTGTACAGGAGGCTCTACACACACACAGGTGACAGTCTAACTGGGGAGGGGAACAATTAAATCTGCGACCACAATAATAGGTGCTAAGTGCTCTGACAAGAAGAGTACACTTCGCTTAGAAGTAGGAACTTCTAGCCCATGGGTGTGGAGGAGGCAGAAGCTTCCTAGAGGACGTGATATTTTAACAGTTCTAGCCTGCATTCTTTTGAACTAAGGCATTTATTTACCTTGCTAAAATGCAAACCACTTATCCGGAAGAATAACACTTTTAGATCATAAGACCTCTGGGTATTAGCTCCAGTTAATTTACACAAACAGAGGCCCCGAAGAAATGAATACTAGAATTGTTAAATTGTGAATGGTGGCACAAGGGAGATTAATCCCAGGGCACTGTTTAAAGAGAGTCTGCAAAGATTTGGGGTGCTTGGGGGAGGAGGGAAACTTAGACTCAAGATACTGAAGATGCAGGTTACAGCAATGATTTCACCTTCATTACAGTGTTGTCTAAAGCCTATTCTACTCTTGAGCTAGTCCTTAACAACGCCCCCTGATCAATGAAAATTACTCCACTTGGCGTCCAGATAGTGAAAGTGAAGAGTAAAGGGAAAATATCAACATAAAATCTGACAACATGTCTAATGTAGTTGTGTGCCAAGACAAGTTTAGCTGGAACACATCATCTTTTGTCTTCCTGCAGGTTAATCTCTATGACCTCTGCTTTTGTGTAAATTGTTTATAAGTGTGTGATTATGAAACTCAACATAAAAACTGGTCTTTCATCATTTGATTACATTACATGAACACACCACCACACCTACACTTCTTTATTCCTATCATATCAGTTCCTATAAATGAGTTTCCTGTTCATTACCCAGAAAATCCTCCTACTGAAAATTACTACAGTATAATTTATACATGCACTCAGGGATGTAACAAAAATCCCTAACCCTAATCTCAACCTGTGTCTTTTTTTATCCAATTCAGAACCAGTTGTCAAGTGATTGGCTAGAAAGGTGCCTTGTATTAAGCAAACGATAGGAGATGTTTTCTTGTGAAAAGGAAGGGAGTTAAATGATCAGCAACTAGGAATTTTGTCCCCAACTTTCCACTCTGTTAAGAGAGATGCTGGAGCTCTGTGAACCAGGGTCCCTGCCTCTCCTGTTGATACAAAGTGTGTGTGTATGTTTGTATGTGTGTGAAAGAGAAAGAGAGAGAAGGGAGGGTCGGGGAGAGAGAGAGTGGCGTTCAAGTATTTGGAGTGAAGAAGAGATTCAGCTTATAATTCCCACTTTTGCTGTGGAAGGAGGATCTGTTGTTGTCCCAAGATGGAACCATGGAATTGGGGCATGCTTCATGGAAGTGATAAAGATTTGAATAACATATTACAGTTTATACTTTCACTTTATTCCAACAACAAACCTGTGAAGGAAGTAGGTTAGTTACATTCGGCTGCTTACCACCTTTCAACCTATGAATGTTTATGGATGTTCACAGATAAAAGTAAAGCAATCCTGTGAGAACAGTCTACATGGCACCAACAGATAATATTGAAACCTATGCTGCTAACTTTTGGTCTCTAAAACCGCATCATTAGTCATCAATGCATCTTCTGTGCTTCTGTTTATTTTGCGGGGTTTTATTAACCAAGCACTGTTAAGCACATCGGATACAGAATGTCTAAGAGCAGTGAAAGTGTTAAAAGTGCTTGTCGGAACAGACATACAATTACCATGGAAACGGAAATAAGATTTTTAAAAATTAAAAATGGTGAGAAAAGAAAGAATGCTTCGTGTGAATATAGAATGAATTATTCAAGAGTAGAAATTATTCTGAAGGACAAAGAGCAAATTGTGCGATGTGCAAAAGTGCCGTACCTTTGCAATGGACAATATCAGCAAGAAAATGGAAGAGGGACAAAATGGAAGACGAGTGTGCATATAGACACTGGATGCCTAGGAGCCCATGTTAAGTCCAGGAAGGCTTGGCACTGGAAAAGTTTAAGGCTAAGCAGGTGGAGCACTTTTCCTGAAACTGCTGTTTGGAGCCAAAGCGAAAGCCTCTTCCAATCTGGCTTATATCCACACAAGGGGTGAGAATGGAGATTGTGGCTGCAAAGGAACACCCAGGACACTTGGGAGACCCTGAAGGATGGCAGTTATCTGCTACAGCAGATTCCAATAGAAGCAATAAGGATCTTTTTTTAAAAGACATTCACTCGTTAAATGTATATATATCATCAGTGCCTTCTGTGTGTCAAGCATTTTTATATCAGCTAGTCATAGAACACTTATGGGGAAAAAAACCCAAAAGCCTTGGTTAAAGGCTTTGAGAAGCTGATTCATCATCTATTCCTGGGAATACATTTGGGACTGCGAGTTTAGTCACTTTGGACTTTCCAACAAATGGATTCATTTATGACTTGATTGAAAGTAGAGGAGTTTCTAAATTAGTGTTTCCAATCTATTGATGGGGAAAATGGATTTAAGACAGGTTAGGAGACTTGCCCCCAAATCATACTAATAGTCGGAGGTGGACTGAAAATTCAAATCCAGCCTTTGATTTCAAACTTCCACTCCATCATATTCTTCAAGTGTGATCCAGCATATAGGCATGTAGATGGACCAGACACTGATCCACCAATTTTTCTTTCTTTAGTTATTGGAAACAGATGACATGCAATGCCTTAGATTTTCTTTTCTTTTTAAACATATGACAAAGGACTGCTTTCTAGTAACTGATGATGTAGGTTACTAAGAATTCATAAAATATGGTATAAAGATCTAAAAGCAGTACATTATTAGAGTTTACCAAGGACTTCTTCATTCTACTAAGAATCAATCAAAGGACTCTCAACTTTGCATGTGTCCTTCTCCTCATAGAGACATGGAGATAGTTCGGAACTTCTATAATTTTTAGTAAGTATGCTGTATGTTTTGAGTGTTGTCATGAGTGGGCTAGAGTTTTCAATGTCTGCCAGTCTTGCCTTTAATTATAGTCCATTGTTAATTTAATTTTAGAATTATCAATTTAGTTTGTAGTAGGTTATTGGGTTAATACCACAGTGAATAATAATGTATCAACAGTAATTTTGGCTTATAATTATCCAGAGTAGGTTTTAAAATATAAGCCCTTTGAAGCTCAAATATGAAATATCGCAGTTTATTTTACTAAAGTACATATATGTAGAATCCACTTCACCTAACAAATGTACTTGTACAGAGACTTTATTTTTACCAAGTTATTATTTTTTTAATTGGAAAGGGGGAATGAGTGGAAGAGGTAAACACGGGATTTTCCATGCTTATGAGCCATGGTCTGTGAGTCACTTTAGCCTCTAGGATACTATTACAACTATCCTTTAGTTCTAAGTGGTATTCACTGTTGATTAGCTATCCAAGAGCCACCCCCAACCCCATATCCTTGCTTCATTCCACCATCGAGAGTGAAAAACATTCACTTTCCCTATTTTTCTTGAAGCTAGGGACAGTCATGTGATCCTGTTCTGGCCCATGAGCTATAAATGGAAGTCTTCTGGGGAGGCTACTCAGAGAGCTTTTTCTTTTCTGACGAATAGGGCCACCCCCACCTCCAAAGTCTTCTGGCATTGAAGGCAATGCCTGGAACAACAACGACTATTCTGCAACCACGAGGAAAATAGCAACAGAATCAAAGGGAGGCACTGTTGAAACCCTGAACCTATGCTGGCAGTTGCCTAACTACAAATTTCTTACTGTGGAAGAAAAAATAAAGTCACTGAACTTTGAGTTTTCTATTAGAATACATAAGCACCCTCACTAATACTTATGTATTGGTTAAGTAGAGATATAAGTGCCAGTTATTTTTGTATAACTGTTATTTATAACATTGCTTCTGTGGAGGAAAGGTGTTTTACATTCAAACAGATTTCTAAATTTTAAAATGTGAACCATAAGCCTCTAACTGATAAGTCAGTTCAAGTGTTCATTTTCATTATTTCTCCCTCATCCCCACAGCCCACTAGCACTGATACACACACACCTGCTCTGAGACCTATATTTGCCCATATTATCTAGTGCTAGGATGATAAATTGGTTTCATCTCAGGTGTCCATATTGATAGATTGGTAGTGGCTACGTAGATCACTATGTTGAGAATAATTTTGAGGCAGGCAACACAATTCATTGAGGAAGAGTGTTGTGATCAATCGGCCAAGTCCTTCATGGAGGTGAAAAATGAAGTGGCAGCACCTGTGTTTTTGTAAGCATTTACCTAGTCCAGTGCATCAAATTTCAATTGCTCAACCCAGTTGAGCACTTCTCTCCTCTTAACTCTATAGGTAGGAATTTATATTTTAAAACTGGGATATTTAGTTCCCATCTGGGCTACAGTGTCCTAAGTTGGATGTCAGAGTATCCTAGATAAGAGAATATCCTGGTAGGGTACTTTAGTCGGAATTGTAGAGAAAATGTCATCTCTTAAGAAAAAATTAATATATGACATTCAGCTGCCAGAAGTGCAGTTTGCTGACAGTGTCCAGCTGCAGAGCCTTCAGAATCTGCCTGAACTTTCAAGCCACATCCATGCACATCCTAGGTACACCCAGACAATGATGAGCATGGCAGGGGTTCAGGGCCTGACACTTCTGTCCAATGTGGGGCTCCTCTGCAGGAATCTTTGCTCTGGGAACTCCCCTTGTATTGCTTGAGACCTCATCAGAGCTGCATGGTGGTCAGAGGCTTTCCCTGCTCCATTCTGCTTCCTTCCACCACTCTTTTCATAACTGCTAGATCAGCACCCTAGTCTGAAAGTTTTCCCTGCCCCATCCTGCTTCCTCCCCCTTTATTTTTCTGGTACCCCTGCCTCCTTGCTCACTCCTAACTCTATCAGAAGGTCAGCTTCCTAGAAAATCCAAATTGACACACATACTTACTATGGATATGATTGCTTCCATTCACAAAGCATTTACAGAAAACATACAGTATTCCAAAAGAGACAAAGTACTATATTGGCTGTGGCATCAGAAAATATTGTTCATAAACCCACACACTTACCAAAGTGGCACTGAACTAGTATCCTTTAAAATGAGGATGATAGTGTTGACAGATTGTGTGACGATGAAATGAGATCATTTACATGAAATTGATTATAAACTACTCGGCACTATATAAATGTTAATTATTTCTATTATTGTTATTAATTTTAAATATCAATTATCAGCTGATCAGTTAACATTCCCTTCATAAATACTGCACCTCTACCATGTAACTGGTGCTGATCTAGGTAGTGAGGTAGGCAAAGTCCCTGCCCTAGTGAAGCTTACATTTCTAAATTAACTAAGTAAATATGTTTCATTTAAAATATCCTAATATGCTAGTAAGAGTTTACTAACGGATGGTCTTATGTCTGGCTCAGTTTATGTCTATTAGCAGTTTGGCCTTGTTCCAGAATTTGTTTTTATTGATCTTGCCTGCTGAACTGCCTTGTTTGCTTTTAGTTTCACCATCCTTGATGCTGTGAATCCTGCAGGGGGCTAACAGACTAGTACAGATAGCTTCTTCCTACACCCACAGCTCAGCTGGCCCAGCTACTGGTTTTCTACACTAGCGATTTTTCTTTTTGCTCTTCTCTCCATTCTGAACCTACCCCCCTTTCCTGAACACTTGCTACATTTCACCGCTCTGCCCCGTTTCTCTTTTCTACATTTTTGCTTTTCTCCCTCTGCTGTTATCCACAGTGAAAGATGCTCTCTCTGTTTCTTCAGGCGGCCTTGTTGTTTCGGCAGGAAAGGACACACTTCCTGGCAGAGACACTAGGAAGACACACCTCCCAGAAAACCAGACCTCTGCTCACACTTCCTGGAGCCTGGTAGCCACAGAAATGAACATGCATCTCTAAGAGCTTATTTCTCTTCAGATTAGCACAGACCTCAACAAGGCAGAGAGGGATGTAGCCATCCGTTAGGGGCTGTGGTTAGTGCCAGCTGGTCACCGTCCGCACAAGAGGCTGGCTGGAACGTGGTTGTGCTGAGGGTACAACGTCTGCATGAAAGCAGATCCTTCCAGCCAAAAGATGAATGCTTAACCACATTCCACAGTTATGATAAATGGATGTTTTAATTTTACCCTAATGCCTAGCAGTCTGTAGGCCAGTGGCTATCAAATTTTTTGACCATGCTCTACAGTTAGAAATACATGTGTGTATGTAAATGCATACAATATAGATACATATTTATACATATGTTTAGAATATATATTTTATTATATATTTATCCATATAGAAAAATATATATATATTTGTATAACTGAAAAAAAGTTTCACAAAACAATACTTCCCCTTTCTACATGAGCTGTACTTTAATTTCTCTATTTCTTTTTGTTCTATTCTATCATAAGTTTTTATTTTTTAATGCTGGTCTTGACCTAGGGACTTTTAACCTTTTTTTGTGCCATTTCTTTCCAATGTGGTGAAGCCTATGGATCTCTTCTTGGAGTAATGTTTTTTAAGTACATAAAACAAAACTCAGAGATTACAAAGGAAAGCAATTATTTTGAAATATAGTCCTACCCTGGGGCCTCTTATGAGGAAAGGCTGTGTCTATGAACCCCAGGTTAAGAACCCCTGCATGACTAAAGTGATTTCACAACCGACTACTGATCTGTGACCGGCTGTTTGGAAAATATGGCCGTAGACAAAATCGCAGAACATATTGTAGTAATTAAATATTTCAGAAGCTTATTATCCTGCCATGGTTTTGATGCTCTTTACCATCCCTTTCCTGGACTTCCCCTCATCTAATCCACTCCTCCCCACCCCTAACACACACACCCAAATACACGCATACAGAACTTAGGTCACGTGTCCGAAATGAGAAGAAGGACCACTGTGCCCAGCTCCTCCTAACTCCCCAGGCCCACCCCCTGAATGCCTCTTGGTCCCAGCTTCTCTGGCTCCCACCTCAGAACTACATCAGTGGTTGATTATCTGAGAGATAGTGCTCACAGCTGTGGCTTTCTTGGCTTCCTTCACACCATCGTGAGCCGATAGGTACGTTCTACCCCAGAATAATGGTGGCAACTGGCAGAGGAACAGCCCAAGGCCCTCGACCTTTATTTTCTCAGGCTTCAGTGAACTCTCTGCAGCAGGTGTTTTCTTTTGATAGGTCCCTTCTGCCTCCCACCACAAGGCAGTTCCTTGGTGTATCGCTCCCAGCCTGCAGCTGAAGTTTGAACTTGTCTAGATATGGCCATGCTGAACACACTATAACTCCGACACAGAGCAGCTTCGCGAGGGAGGGCTGGGAAGAAATTTAGTCACTGCCACAGCTGAATTATGCAGATGCTTTCTTGAACTGTTTGCTACTTCAGTTTCCCACGGTCATAGCAAAAATATCTGTGGTGAATTGTTTTCTCCTTTGCATGTAGGCAGGCTATGGCTGGCTGACTCAATTTGGAGCAACAGATGGTGACAGGAGGTTCTCTTGACTTGGGGTACATAACCCTGTTTTGCTCTGTAATTGCCTCAAGAGGGGAACCCAGTGGAGAGCCACAACTGTGCCTGTGTCATTTGGCTCTGAGGGTAAATGGGGAGTACAGCACCTTTTCCTTTCTTCACGGACACCAGGCAGCCTGGAGTTCTAAATGGCAGAGGAATCCTAGCACTTGGTTGCCACAAAAAAAATATTGCACACCCCCATGAGCAAAGAAGAAAACAGAAGGGGAAGAAGAGCCTGAGCTGGCTTCCTCATTTGGTTGAGAGCAAGTCAAACTGCTCTAGAATCTACTTGTATTAGCAGAATCCCGTAGCCCAAAATATGAATGTTTTCAACACACATCACTTTGAAAATGGGTTTTCTGGTTTTTACCCTACTGTCTAGTAGCCTATAAACCAATGACTATCAAAAGTTTTGGACCATGCTCTACAGTTAGAAATGTATATACATAGAATAGGGCCACAGAAGTGTTCATGACCAACCCTGTGGGTAGGAGGACCCTAAGGCTCTGAGAGGGGATGGGACCTGCCCAAGGTAACAGCAGGAAGGAGCAGATGGGGCCTTAAACCCATGTTGCCTTCCCTATCCTCCAGAGGTCTCCGTCACGACCAGGTTGCACTACATTCTGCTAAGGAGGTTTCTCCTATAAAATCCTATGTCATTTTAGGAGGTTCAACAGCCTTCCTGAAGGCTTTCATTTCAGAAGAAATGAAAGGGCGACTGAAGTCTTCATTTCAAAATCCTTGTTTTTTCATGAAGGCAGCTTTTATTTTATTTTTTCCCCTAGTGTTCTCGTTGTTCCTAGACCTCCCCTTTTAAAAACATTTGATATAGCTCTTTCTTTCTGTGCAGTAATCACCTTTCAATATTTCCCCTTTTCAGCAAATTGAACATTTTTTTCTTCATTTTTTAACCCTGAGTCCTTTACCCTTACCATAATTCACTTTTCCTACCCAATTAAATGAATTATATAATTAATATATTTTTTTGCTTCCAAGTGGTTTGCTATTGTATATGTCATAGTTTTTTTTCTTCTGGATGAGAAAACAGTTATTTCACACAATAGTGCCATTGCTTTTATTATTCTTCCTGTCACTGAGGGGAGAAAAGACTAAGACTCAAAACAATAAGACTTTTGTGTACAGCCACTGGAGAGCTGTCCTGAAGGTCACTACAAGCCCTTGCCATTGTGTTTCCATCTTGGATGTGCCATCCCTAAGGGGCAGGGGGCTTTGAGACCACGGAGTTTAATCCCCTCATTTTACAGTTGAAGAATCTGAGGCACATGGTTCATCCCAGGGCCACACAGCTAGCTGGTGGCAGAACCAGAACTAACCCTGGGGTCTCTGACTCCTGGTGCACTCTCTTTCCACCATCCAGTAAGTCCCAGGAATTCTTCCTGAATTACCCAAGGTCATCCCAAGCTGATATTGCAATCCATATTTTTCTCTCAGCAGTATGGAGGGAGGGAAACTTCATGGTTCCTAGCTCAATATGAATATATATAATAATTTGTATAATCTGGTTGATTATTCTCAAATTGTTACAACTCTAACCTTCAAGCAATCTTCAGAAGTTCTTTCATGAATCAAAATCCAGAAGTTTTCAGCAGGATACTGTGCATACCTTTGTGGTGGTTAAGAGGATGGACTCTGGTACCGGACCTGGTCCAGTTATTAACCTCTCCCAGTCTGTTTCCCATAGGTAAAACAAGGATAGTGATAGAACCTGCATTGTTCTGCTTGGAAAGGCTTAATATGAGTTAATAATAACTCAGCCAATATTAACTATTACTGTCCTAGCTACCAGTAAGGAAATACTACTTGATAGTGTATTAATAAAAGTTCATAAGGAAATGCAAAAGTGTGACTAGTGCAACTGCAACAATCGCAGTGTGGTGCACTGCGGGGCAGGAGAAATCATCCTGGGCTGCGGATTGAGAAATGTGAGCACCAGATCCAGCTCTGCCACTAACGAGCTGGGTGACCGGGGAGAAGCAGGCTCAGCTTTCTGGGTCCCAGTTTCTTCATCAGCAAATTCTAATTCTAATCTCTAAATGAAGAGAGGGACTCCCTGAGAGGGGCTACTTACCTGACTCAAAACCAGTCAAAGCAATCCTTCCTCAAGCCAGAAGAAGGTGAACCCCTGCCAAGAATTATTGTTCTCTCTTCCGCGAGGAAGCTGGTACCTTGGCCCATCTTTATGAAAAAAATCCATTGCTGGGACAAATGCTGAAGCACCCTGTCCCCAAAGCAACCCAGGAATAATTCCATCCTTTCCTTCATATGAGCCACCTGTCTGAGCTCAAGCCAGAGTAGGGAGCAGATGAACAATGAATGTCACAGTAATTAGTTTTGGCAATTAGGCAGGCAATTAGTTCTGCAGCATGTAGAATAGGAGGAGAAAGTAAATCAGCACTGAGAGGTGACAAGGAAATATGATTAGGACATCAGTCTCCAGCAACACCCAGGTGGAAAAACATGCATCACGGTCCCAGCCTCTCCTTCCCAGTCAACACCTTAGCAAAGGAGGGCACTTTCCACTGGTCTTTGAAAACAGCTACTTTAATGGAAGGGAGTTTCAGCCCACTGTTCTAGTCTCTTCCACAGGGGCACCCCGTACCTCCAGTGTTCACTCAAAGCTAAAGTTCTTGCTGGTTTCCCACCAAGGATTCTGCCCACAATTTTAAACAAACAAATTAATAGTTTCCTGCAGACTGTCTTCTCTTAGCTGATAATACATTTGTTTGTTTGCTTGTTTGTTTTCAAACCATCAGTAGCTCTTCTGTAAGGACAAATTAATTTTGCTTTTTTCTTAGAGTGAAAGGGAGGAGGATATTATACAACTGCATAGAATGCTGAGGAAAAGCTGAATTTTAAAGTCAAAGACCTGGACTTGGATTCCAGCTCTGCCACTTCCTAGGCTCTGAACTTTAGTTTCTTCAGCTCTAACATGGGCACAATAATAGGCTTACCAGATGCTTCAGTAGCTCTTCCCCAAGGAAAAATTAATTTCACATTTTGGGGGAATATTCTTTTATTAAAGAAGTATTTGCTGTTATCTGAAATTTAAATTTCCTTGGGCATCTTCTATTTTTATTTGCAAAATCAGGCAAACCTATATAATAATAATACCTACCTCAGAGAGTTATTGTGAAGATTAAATCAAATAATGGATTAAAAACCCCTAACAGAGTGCCTGACAGGGAAGTAGAGAAACACCTAAAGTCACTTTCTGCTCATTTCCCGTCATTACTCTCTGAAAGGTCAGACATGTTCTACGGAACCCCTAAGTAGAGAGGGATACCAACAGCAAAGGACTGGCTTTGTCTCAAGACAAGGAAAAACCTTCCTGAGGACTGTTTCAGGCCACACTTTCAAGCCCAGGCTTGAAGAGCAGTCAAGCACAGAAAGAGTGGCTGTACAAACCCTGAAGGTCCCTTCTTCCCTTGAGATTCTGGACCACTATGTCAGGCTAGTTTTCTCATGATTACAAACTGAGAACACCTTAGGAGGAGGTAGAAGCAAATTCAGGGACTGTGGTAGTAGAAACACCAAGCCCTGCAGCAGTTTGTCCGATACAGTTCAGAATAATTCTTAGGAAATGTTGGGAATGGAATCCAGTGCTAGATTCCCCACTTCCCAGGTACTGAGTTGGCAGTCAGATGACCCACCTAATCAAGGGCAGATTCAGATTTTGTGAGGCATGAAACTTACACGATTGTGGCAGCCCTCTTTAAGAAAAAGAATGCAGAATTACAGATACAAAATTAGCACAAAAGTGGATATTCACTTAGAATGACAAAATATATCATGACGAATCACAGAAGCGCTGGTGAATTAGGTCCCTTTCTTCTGAGATTTCTTTAAGCAATTTCCCAGAAATGCTGACATAGAAATGTTTCCTAATTGTAACCTGGCTTTCTCTCTCCACCTGGAACTCTCAACAACTCTTAGCAACCCCAGCATTCACAGGTCCCTGTGGGAACTGAAAGCTTATGCTTTATTAGTTTCACGATATATCTTCTGGACCTAAGAGAATAGTTTTACAATTATATTTATTTTGAAAACAATACTGTAAGAATCTTAATGGAAAACAGAAAATGAGAAAATCCTCATAATTCTACCATTTTAACCAATCATCTGGCTCCTTTTTCCATATTCCTTTTTCAATCCATGCCCATTATATGTACGTCATGTACTAGAAATTATGGTATGGATGCAATTTCATATTCTTTTTCACTTAACATGACAACATTTCCCCATGGTTCTCCAGTGTCTTAGTTAATGTGATATTTCAAGGTTGCATAATAATTCACTATTCTGCCATCTTGGTCAGGCAGTCTTAATATACTAATACAAACAAGAATTATAAAGATGGGAACTGAATTATAGCCTAACTAAGGACAGTTCTAATCTCTAAGAATAGTGTTTTGTTGTGTTTTTTTTTTTAAGAAAGATGCTAGCAACATTGTAACTCACAGAAGTATAAATAATCTGTCAATTTAAAGAGAAAAATCAGTCAAATCAATATTTAGATGTGGGCAGATAAAGAAACTATCAATAGGTTGGATTTCCACTTTTCAACGATTTCTCCAGTTAAGCAATTGGGAATCCAGTGAGAATGACCCTTCCTGTGGGGTTACTGAATAGAATAAATCATGATTGCCATGTGATTGGTTTCTACGGTCGACATTTTTTTTCTAAAGAGCATATTCCTACTGGAGTCGCACCATGTCAATTCTATGGCAATAATTTAATTATGCCAATTAGAATGCAAATTATTTCACAAAACACTGTCAGGACCCTCTCTCTCTAAGAAACTTCTGAACAAAAAAATTTCAATAGTGCTCAGTAGTTTGCCCTCCCTGGATGGAAATTAGGAGTTGAGGACAATGTGATTCATAACTTCATGGAACAGTTGCTGTGGGTGGACTTATGTTTTATGCCCCTGGCTACACCCCTTTACCTTTTACTTTCTCCGCTTCTCAGTGGGGTGCAGCAACCAAACCACCCTAAGTTTTTTCAAAACCCAGGTATAAAAACTTCAGCAGCAAAAACATGGCAAAAAAAAAAAAAAATCAAAAGCTCTTATTCTAAACGTTGTGAGTGTCATATTAGGCAGCCAGCTCAGGGTTTGAAAAGTCTTTTCTGTGGTTTGGAACTGTCTCCACAGCCCATCCAATTTATAAGCAAAGGATTACAACTCATGATAATGCACTTGGAGCATGATACCAAAATGGGTATAAGCTACTAAAGTTATGGCTAAGTCGTTTCTGAGTGAATCTTCCCACAGTGCTCTCACCTCACCTTATTTTGAGAGGTCCCCTAGAAGGATTCATATCTGCTTCTCTCATGTGCTCAGATTAAGGGCAGAATGGGAGAATGTGAGAGCATCTGCGTGGAAGGCTGGATGGTGGGTTGGTCTGAAAGGACAGACTCTGTTTCAAGTGAAGGAGTCCTGTGTCCTATTTTGTGACAATGCTGGGGCTTAGACCCTCCCCATCCCTCAACCTGTAAGAGCCCCTCAGATGTTATGGCTTCGTTACCTTGCCATAAAAGACAAGATTTAGGAGGTAACTACAAAGAACTAATTTCACACGGCCTCCTCGGGTATCAATCTTCCTTCTGAATCAGTGACTCACCTCGTGTCACAGGGATAGTGATGATCAAAGGATTTCTTCCTGGCAAAGACAGAAATGGGTACCATTTATTTATTTATTTTTATTTTATAAAGAGCCAACGTCTATGCGAACCAAAAACAAAGAATGACATTCTGACCAGACAACTTTCTCACTGAAGCTTTGGTAAAATGAAATTTTCTTTGCTTCCTATTTTTATGCCTGTCTTATACTGTTGCTGGCACGGGTAACAATCATACTTGGCGCTTCTGTAGTGCTTTTCATCCAAAGATTTCAAAGTGTTCCACAACAGGAATTCATCCTCACTGCAGGGCTGGGAAGAAGGTCAGCTCTATTATGCCTAGTGAGCAGATGGGATGCCGAGAGGTGATGTGACTTATATGTGTGCCCTGCAAAGCTTTGGTAGCAGAACCAGGTTAGAGCCCAAGTGTCCTAATTCCTAACTCAGTCTGCTGTTCACTTGCTCAAGCTGATATGTTCTCTTCTTCTAAGGGCTGACTATTAGGTCCAGAATGACACATTATGAACAGCTTGTTTAATGTTTTACTGATGTAGGATATATGACTTTGCACTTTCTCCCCCACTCCCTTCCAGTTCTTTCCCCTTCCAGTTGCAGCAGCATTCCCTTCCTAAATAGTTAAAAGGCAGGCCTTGGGAGCTGGTTGTGAACTGGTGACTGATCAGTAAACCTTGTAACACCATGTTCTTTAGAAGTCCTGCTGCCCCTCATGTGCCGTCTCCATCTGCATGCAGACATGCATTATAAAAGACCCCTGTGCTTTTGTGGCAGGGTGGATGATCAAGTTCAGAAGATGCTGTCTCTCCTCCCACTGCCGAGGATGAGGACCTCACATAAGACCCCTAAATAAATGCTCATTAGTCACCAGTCGGACTTGTCTGAAGCTTTCTTTGGTCTGATGTATCCACCTCAGTTCGGTGGGAAGCTGCTGTTTTATACAGTTCCTCGCTATGCTCAGGACAACTGGAAAGCCATCATCACAAGGTGTTTGACCTCAAGGAGAAACTAGAATCCCAAATAAAAAGGGGTTTGACTTTTTTGTAAACTACTTTCCAGTTATTAAGAGCTTGGACAAATGAGTCTAAAAAATTGGTGCAAATATAATAGATTAAAAATGGCTACCTGATTTCAATATATGAAAATATCAAAATATTGACAAAGAAGTCAAGTAACAGGAATATTACACACTGCAGTTGGGAATGTCATTAGTACAACCAATCAGGCAAACTATTTAGCAATGGCTTGTAATATTAAACATGCATGTATATACTTCAACCCAGGAATTCCACTCCCACATATATACTCTAGAGGAATTCTTGCACAGGTGCAACTGGAGACATGTTTTGTTTTTTTAAAAAAATTCATAGCAGCATTATTCATAATAGCAAAAGCAGGAAACAACAACTGAAATACCCATAACTGGACAATATAAGTGTGTGTATGTGGGTGTGCTTTCATGAAATAAAACATTATACATGGGAAGCAGATGTGGCTCAAGTGGTTGGACTCCCGTTTACCAAATGGGAGGCCCCGAGTTCAATTCCTGGGGCCTCCTGGTGCAGGCAAGCTGGCGTGGCGTGGTGAGCTGACGACCCGCATGGCATGGTGAGCTGATGGCCCACATGGCGTGGTGAGCTGGCACAGCAAGATGATGCAACAAGGGGGGACACGCAGACACAGAAAAACACACAGCAAATGGACACAGCAAGCACAAACACCAAGGGGGGGATAAATAAAAAATAAAAATAAAAATAAAAGAGCTTTGGGCTGAAAAAAAAACCGCTATACATTGGTGAAAATGAATGAACTTTATCTTCACAGAAAAGTGGATAAACCTTATGTCCTAGTTTCCTAGGACTACCATAACAAAGTATCACAAACCTGGTGGCTTAACATAACAGAAATGTATTGTCTCACTGTTTGGGAGGCTAGAAATACAAAATCAAGGTGTTGGTATGGCCATGCTCCCCTGAAACCTATTGGAGAGAATCCTTCCTTCCTCTTCCTAGCTTCTGGTGGTTTGCTGGCAATTCTTGGTGTTCCTTGGCTTATAACTACAGAACTTTGATTTCTGCTTCCATTGTCACATGGTATTCTCCCCCTCTGTCTGCCTTTTCGCCTCTTCTTATAAGAATCTCAGTCATATTGAATGAAGGGCCTGCCCTACTCCAGTATGACTTCATCTTAACTAATTCCACTTGCAAAGGTTCTATTTCCAAATAGGGTCACAGTCATGGGACCGAGCATTAGAACTTGAATGTATATTTTAGGGGGACACAGTCCAACCTGTAACATTTTACATATATAATACTTAATTTTTAAAAGAACACTATTGGTGTTATGGATTGAAACATGCCCCCACACAGACTTGTTCAAGTCCCAACCCCAGGTCCTGTGGATGTGAACCCATTGAAGATACTAGCTATGGTGAGGCCAAGCTGAATCAGAGTGGGCCTTACTCCAATGTGACCGTAGTCCTTATAAGCAGAGGACATTTGGGCACAGTAATAGAAGACAGGATGAGACAAACAGGAAAAGAGGCAGCCACGTGACAGAGGCAGAGATTGAGTTATGGATTGTCTGCAAGCCACCACCAGAACGCTATAGACTTCAAAGAAGGCATAGCCCTGCTGACACCTTGATTTTGGCCTTCTAGCCTCCCAAACTGTGAGATAATAAATTCCTACATTTAAGCCAACTCGTCTGTGGTACTTTGTTATGGCAGCCCTGGCAAACAAGACAACTGAGAAGATGAGATAAAAGATGAATCTATTTTTACATAGCTCAGAAATATGACAACTAAACATATGCTTAGAGGCACAAACATATATGTGATAAAGACTATGTTTTTTTTCAAAAAAAAGCCAGGGAATGATAAAGGCAAAAGCAGGATGGTAGCTCTTCTTGGGAGAGGGAGGGTTTTGGGTTTAGGAAGGAACACATTGCAGTTGTGCAGTTGATATGTTCTAGTTGGGTCAGGTAGTAGATTCCTGTGTTTGATCATTTTTCTTCATAATTACATATATGTTACACTTATTCTTTTCAAATATTATAAAATAATTAGTAAGCCAGTGCAGATGAGCTAAGAGTGGGTAAAAAGAGACTTTTAAAGGAAAGTGTAGGCCTCTCACACAGGCTGTGTGGATATGTGGGTGCTGAGTTCAATATATTGCTTGAAGATCATAAACATCTAAAATTTTTGAAGATCAGTATTTTTCAAACATCCCAAACTAAATGAAAACTCAAACAATAAATTGAGAAGAGTATTTGACACTATATGACAAAGAGTTATTATGGTTACTTTGTAAAGAATTTGTATAAAATGAGAAGCAAGACATTAAAACTCAATATAAAATCTAGAAAAAAATAGGAACAATTTCCAGAAAAATTCAAATGAGAAAGACATGAAAGAGGCTTGAAATTCATCAGTAATCAAAGAAATTCAGATTATTTAGAATACTTTTTAAATATATATATATACATATAACATTGGAGAAGATTTAAAAAAA